>JAUTBV010080644.1:0-19219 GCA_032361325.1 Lepetodrilus fucensis
GCCCCCTGGGCGGGATTTGAACCTGGAACCTTTGGCTCCGAAGTCCAACATTCTACCACTGCGCTACATCCCGCCCCATTGTGTATCATATGTGAGGTCATATGTCTATGCATTAGCACTGAGGTCCAATGTTAAAGATATCCTATAAAGGATACCAGTTGTCAATAAAATATATAAAAGAAAATGGTGGGGAAATTGAGGTTCATATCACTGCTTGTCAGTTTAGAGCAGGATGAAATCCACATCCGTAGGGCTGAATGTTGCAGTAAACTAAATTAAAAAAGTAACAAGTTCCATTGTTAATACCATATACCAGACCTACCTAGCACAAGTCGGAACGAGTTTGATAATTTGTTTCCAATCACATCAAGAGACTTTCAAACAACCTGCCTCATGGTTGTGTACGGCATGAGAGAGAGAAAATGCTATACTTAACCCTCTCCATGCTGTAGGCAACCAGAGATGCCCTAAAGAGCACTTGCCTGTACCTAATCCAGCAGAGAGAGGGTTAATCAAGTTCCACAAACAAGCAGCACAACCAGGGCGGAGTATCCCTGACATTACCTCGTCCTTCAAGAGCGTCCTGCCTGCATTATGAGATTAACCTGCAAGTCCATCTACGGACACGGCGTCAGGAGGTAATTACGTTACAGATATCAGCGAGTGTCAGAGAGACTGGAGTCTGGAGCTACTCTCCAGCATGGAGGCCACACTCTGCTGACTCACTCATTAGGGATGGCGTCCTATTGTAAACATTGTGTTGTTTCACGTTCGTTTGGGTCAGTTGTTAATTGTTAAAGACAAAACAGCCAAGATGAACTTGTTACACTTTGAATTTTGAACTCACGTGTACATTGATATTGGTTCCTTAATTCAAAAAGTATTCAGTATAATATTGTTCATCAAATGACTATAGTAACAGGAAGTGTTGAAAATAATATGTTTTGTTTTTACTCAAACACTTTTTATTCTTTGCACTTGTTTTCCATAATGGTATTCTGGCCATGTATACCAACTGGAGCCGTCAACGTGGCAAATTTTAATACTGAAAAAGCCTAGCCAGGTCACTGTGTAAAGTGGTCACAGATCACTGAACGAATGAATTAATGTTTTACGCCGCACCGGGAATATTTCAACCATAGGCTACGAGACAGATCACTGAGAAAACCTAGCCAGGTCACTAATGTTAAGTGTTGACAGAGACACGACTATATACTCACGGTCCTGGGGGCGTTTCCCGGGTGATGCTTTGCTGGTGGGTGAGCCGGATTCCTCCAGATCGTCGTCACTGTCCGTCGTCTTCTTACGTGTGCCTGTAACAGACAACAGTAGGGGTCAGCAGACTAACAGCGACCATATGGTAGTAGTAGTGTAGTACATGAAAATAATAGTATTATTAATAGATGCTGTGAGAGAAATTGAGAGAAATTCTGGGAGGTATTATGGAATAAATCATGTATGAATAAGAGTACGGTAAATGAAAAATGAAAAAAAATATTAAGTAATGGAAATCTATAAAATTAGAAGAAAATTAAATATATTTGATGTATGCGAGTGAATATGGAGTTTAACGTCGCTGCGGGAATCTTTCATTTCATTTGATGTAGGGAGAGAACATTACATCATAACGGAATAAGACCCTGATGTAATTTTCGTTACAATTTTACAATATCACATATAAATAGTTGCCAAAGATAGTTTTTATAGATGCCAAAGATACAAGACAAGTGAATATTTGAAAGCACAACAAGAAATTTCACTGGTTTGTGCTTAAAAATCACTCAAATTGTGTAGGGTCGCAGCATGCCAACATCACTCCTTTACATCACTCCTTTACATCAGTCCAATAAATAGCTGGGTTGCATAACAAGGGACATAACCCAGCAGCATTCCGAAGAACCAATACAATACATAAACACTGGCAGATCAGAGAGAATAAACAGGCTGCACATAGACCTAAATGCTGTCTGTGTTGAGAGTAAGAGGTTTATATTAATGTACATATTACTAATATAGATGTAGTTTGGGTTACAGGCTGTATGCATATAAAAAGGTCTAGATTCACAGGAACAGGCTGAATGTATGTATGCATATACACAGAACTAGGAAGAGTCTGGGATTTAAAGCCCGGATTGAGAGGAGTATCAGGAACACATCCACAGGAACGCCAGTTCAGCACAGTCACATGTTCTAGCACAGTCACATGTTCTAGCACAGTCACATGTTCTAGTTTGGTGCAAGACACTCCCAATAACACGTGCCGATGTTAGTTAGTTGGAATGAAAGTGGTATTGAATGACGCATGAATGATGCGTGGCTGTGTAACTCACTCTTGTCCGGAAACAGAGTTCTGAACGAGTTCCTTGTGTGGTGCATGAAACCGGACGGACCACAACTTTGGGCATCCTTAAAATCTACACACAGTAACACAGAGAATTGTCAACCTAACGCCTCAAATATCTTGCTTGTGCAAGGTCCTGGCCCAGAGATTACAAAACATTTCTGAGTACAATTTCATACTCACCTCAGATTTGTGTTCATAAAACGTCATGTTTGTTAGCATATCATGTGAGTTGAGCACAAAAACGTACTCAGAAAAGTTTTGTAATCTTGGAGTCTGCTCATATTATGGATTGAATTACATAATCAGATCTGGAATTGTAAAATAATTGGATCATAATGTTTATGTCATAGAAGCGTCAGACTTTGGTTTCAAATCTTTGTCTCGTTGCAGGGCTGACTCATCAAGAATCATAGACTAATGTAGTAATGTTGTCACCAAAACCCATGAAAGAGCTGAAAATTAATGCTACCAATGCCAACACACCAGGCATCATATAGCGTTGCAGAAACAAAAATTATCGAAACAAAACGCTCAATGTATAGGATACGAAAGGATGGAAAACCGACCAGGTTTAACATTCACCGACAGCAAACAGGAAGTCAGGTGGTAGAGGAGCGAGAACAGAAAAACAAGCAGTGTGGACATCTCACCTCCCATCATGTTCTTGATGCCTTTTTTCACCTTGTGGAGGGTGCTGAGCTGCTGAGAGTTCTCTCCCCCTGACTTCACGGGCTCCACCACGTGCTGGTCACGCTTGTCGCGGCCACGTGACACAGCCTGCTCGATCTGCTGCAGCTTGTCCGGCGACAGCGGGAACAACGTCGTGACCGTGTCCGCGGGGTGAGTCGGAGACAAATCCTGGTGAACAAAAGGCAGAGGTCAAAGGTCAAGGTCAAAGCATGTGAACCGTAGCGAATTCAAAATGCGAATATATTTCGTTCATAGAAGTGATTCTATAATTACACATGATCTATCAGGAACAATTCATGGTGGATGATAACAGTACTGACAGAAGAATACAGGCTTGCTGATATCTGTACTACAAGTTAGAAATGAGTTACTGGTTAGTGAAGTGTTAGCACATGTTAATGATATCTATAATATGAATACAATATCCAATCATGGACGCACATATCAAAGGCAAACAGATGACAGCACAACAAACATTGAAAACTAAAATACACAGATTTCTGAATATACAAAAATACATAACTATGTTGCAGTCCAGGTGCCCGTTGCACGACGCTCTTGTAGTGCTACAATAGTTGTATAACTGGGCTACCGCCACAATAGAAAGCGTTGACGTTACAATAGTTGTAGCCTACAAGAGCGTCGTGCAACGGGCACCTGTCCTATAACTCCCAAACAATCTGAATATTGAACAACAGTGTACTGAAAAGCTAAATTGTTGAATTAGATTTTCTGGGAATATTTCTAAATTCAATTCAATAGAAACAATAAATTATTGGGTGATGGTCAAAAAGCTCTACATCAGAAGCACAAACACACACATGGAATCAATCTATCTAAAGCCAAGATTTTGATATCACTTAAAATAGGAGGCATTGGAAACTAGTATTCCATTTGTTCATGGGCCTGCTCCTTTCTAGCTGTAATGTCTGTACTTTCTGTCCGACGCATGCTCAGTTACCAAGGATCAACCCTGCACAGTGTAATTGCGCATGCGTCGGACAGAAAGTACAGACATTATAGCTAGAAAAGAGCAGGCCCCTTATTTCACAGCAAGACGCCTAGCATACAGACAACACAGTACAGGATAAAATGTTATTACATGAATGTTCACCTGGCATCACATTTTGGTTTGACCAAGCACACAGTGGATCTGGCCCTGATACAATCAGATTCACCTACCTAATACACTATATACAGTCAGATAGATGCTCAGCAGTCAGCAGATTACACTGAATCCAAGCCATGGAGAATGTCGCATCACAGATACAGTGTCTGTGTGTACTTTCATGATGTACTTGTAACAGTTGATTGCTCATACAATCACAGATACAGTGGGAGTAACAAGGAAATGGGACTTTCAAATGGGGAGAAAAAAAACCACAATAGCAGTGTGTCTGACGAAGCACTACAGCAGGTCACCCATAAGGCAGTGCGTCGGAGAGAGAGATTCCTATCATTCGCTTACTGGTTTTCGGACAACCTTGGTTGTATTAATGAGAGATTATAGAGCATCAGTTTATGTTTCCCTGACAGGTAGAACCTTTGTAAATAAGCTATACCAACATTGGTAACACTCCAACAAAGGTTTCCACTATTTTCATGCAGTACGTGTGTGGTGAGTTACCATAGAACAGCATCACTATACCAAAAAAATAAAAATAAAATAAATAACACATAAACAGAACAATATTTATGGGGAAAGTCGTTTACTTTCATAAAGGATTAACAGTACTTATCCATCAGCAATAAACAAATTCTGGACAACCATGAAATCACTGTGACTGTGAACCAATCAAATGCAAGTGGCGTAATTTCCAAGGGTTGGAAGTTTTGTTAGGCAATACACTTTTAGCCACACGTTTCAATATGGTTTGTTTTTTCATTCAGAACAGTGCGTTTTTTTCATGGGATAAATGCACAATGAATAGGTAGGAAGAAACATTTTAGGTTTCATTTTACATATTTCAAAAAGTGAATAAAATCTATGCTTACGGAATGTGTTTAAAAAAATGGATAGTGAAATATATAGACAACAACCCACTCGTTATTCGGGTTTGCAGATTATCTTTTCCCAAGTGAAATTTAATGTTCCAAGTCAAGAGCTTTAGCGATATATGAATATATCAATTTAGGATATCTCTCATTTATACTGTACAAAAATAATAAATATCGATAACCAAACAGTAAACTATTGAGGCAAGTACTATGACATTCTCTGTAAATCCCAGGTTGGACAGCCGATAGTCAGTGTTACGTGTTACTGGTATATTAGTTTGTCAGTTACTACTGTCAGGTCCAACCACAATGACTACTATAATATAGTGCATAGGTGTTGTGTGTGATATTAGTCTGGGTCTAGTAGAGTAAAGATATCTGTACTGAGTACTGTGAGTGCAGTGAGACATGTGCAGACAGACAGACAGACAGACAGACAGAGACTGGCATACAGACATACACTGTACAGATAGATGAACACAAGGCAGGTCAGAAAGTAAAATAATCATTATATTCTGGAGAAACATGTTCTATCAGAATATATATTAGCATGAAGATTTTAGTGAATAATTATGCTATTATTACATAAAAATGTCAAGGTACATTTTCCATTCATAAATAAAGTTAATTTTAAATCTCCAGATAATAATTATATTAAAAAACAAATCTTATTTGCACACTACAGTAGAACAGAGAGTGAGACGAGTGTGAGATGAAACACAAGACGTGTTGTGAGACGTGGTGAGACGTGGAGCGAGACGTGACACGAGACATGAAGCTATGCAGCGGTACATGTGAGTACGACGTCTCACCATGTCGGAGAAGGACTCCTGTTTGGCAAGCGGGGCTGGGCTCTGGTCCTTGCCTTTCCATCGCTGAGATCCGCGTCGGACAAATACTGTCCTGCCATCCGTCTGAGGAGCGGAATAGAAGGAGTGGACATAGTCAGGGAGCCACGTCTGGAAGCTGGCTTCAAATATCTTACATGCTTCTAAGTTCTACAGAAGATGCTGAATACTGCATTCTTTGTATCAATTAACCCATCGCGGGCCGTCAGTCGCCCAGTTAGTGACAGCACCCATCAGTAAATCAGAATAAAGCTAAGCTTAAAGTTGTGCAGGACTCGAATTCCAAAACTTGGTCTGACAAACTTGTTAGCAATGCAAGCATTATGCTGGTGACAATTTTGTATTAAGGCAATAATAATACCGTGAATATGTGCGGGGTTTTCCTAAGTTGGCATAACTTGTACCTAATCCTTTTTCTATTGTGAATAAAAATATATTTAAACTAATTAAACTAACCTAATTTAATGTGTGGAAGAAATACTATCTGAAATGACTTGGATTGATAGTACTGTCCATTTACATGGCCGACATATTGAAAAGCATGACGGACATTACATGGGGGGCTTGGCTTCGCGATAAGTTAATTGTATAGCATACGTCTATTAATCTCAGCAAATGTGTATATTCTCTTAGCCTAATGATGAGCATTGAGTCCTTGCATATTTAAGAATGTCAAAACCATTATTGATATGTGTCACAGTATGGGGCCACCTACACCAAACTGGTTGATAGAAGGAAGAGATGAAAACAACAAAGGAGATGGAGGGAGAGAAGGGGGAGGAAGGGAATGGTAAAGTGGGTGGATAGAGGGAGCAAGAGAAGGAGGTAGATAAAGAGGACAAGAAAGGAGGGGGATGGGGGAGATAGAGATGGTAGGTGGGAGGTGAGTGATTTCTTATTTCACGTCTTAGGTGCAGAGTCGGTGGAGGGAGAGATAGAGGAGAGCATGGATGAGGGAGGGGGCTGGAGAAGGAAAATAGTTGGGGGTGGGGTGGAGGAGAGGTAGAGATAGTGTGTAGGAGGGAGAGAGGAAGATTGTAGGAGATCAGGAATGGTCGACATTCTGGTGACTACAGTAATTACCTTAATAATTCAAACCCTCTAATACTTCAACCACCTAAATTAATCCCCTCCAAAATATAATTGACTCTAAAATATGAAAATGGCATTATTTCAATAGTAATTTTCTAATTATTCGAGCACAATAAAAAAATAATTTAAATGTATTTTGTTAAAAAGATTTTGCTAAATCTTTCATTTATTTACCATTTCATTTAAAACCATGTTTTGTGCTTTAATTTGGCTGTCCTAATTATATGAACACCGATCATTTTCAATTTTCATCTTTTTCTAATAAATTTAACTGCTACAAATTTTATTGTTTTCCCTTGTTCTAATTATTAGGGTAATTACGGTATAAGGAGAAACTTTCTACTACACGAAGAATTTGTTTACCTTTTATTTACCATTACTACTGTACATATTCCAAGCACTACTTTACATCAAGCAGCACCAAACTCATAAATGTAATACATGTAAAAGAGAAAGTAGACTGTGAATTATAATATTTGCATTCATTCCGTGATGAAGAACAACATCAACATTCAGCAGGTGAGAGAATAGAAGTTGCAGCATGCAGCCCTCCCAGCTGTGTTAACCAGTCCCAGACTACAAATGTGCCAGTGTTAGGTCTGCCAGTGAAGGCTTCACCATACCATACACAGTTAGGTCTGCCAGTGAAGGCTTCACCATACCATACACAGAAGTACAGTATCTCTTATACTCCCCAGGTGTGTTAATACTCGCAGTGCCAGATCAAGCGTTCTCTCAGCATTGTGTTGTTCCTGATCCATCAAGTTAAAGATATCGTACGACATAGAAGAACATGCGACAGTTGAAGCTGAAGGAAGGTGCTACAGTCTGCCTGCCCCAGATATCTTAGCTACAGTCTGCCTGCCCCGGATATCTTAGCTACAGTCTGCCTGCCCCAGATATCCTAGCTACAGTCTGCCTGCCCCAGATATCTTAGCTAC
The DNA here is from genome assembly GCA_032361325.1 of Lepetodrilus fucensis. Taxonomy (NCBI): domain Eukaryota; kingdom Metazoa; phylum Mollusca; class Gastropoda; order Lepetellida; family Lepetodrilidae; genus Lepetodrilus; species Lepetodrilus fucensis. The sequence continues at coordinate 7,914 of JAUTBV010080644.1, forward strand.
AGTCTGCCTGCCCCAGATATCATAGCTAGTCTGCCTGCCCCAGATATGCTAGCTACGGTCTGCCTGCCCCACATATCCTAACTACAGTCTGCCTACCCCAGATATCCTAGCTACAGATATCCTAGCTACAGTCTGCCTGTCCCAGATATCCTAGCTACGGTCTGCCTACCCCAGATATCCTAGCTACAGATATCCTAGCTACAGTCTGCCTGTCCCAGATATCCTAGCTACAGTCTACCTGCTCCATATATCCTAGGGTGTGCTCCTTTCTAATGTTCTGTTACATGTCCAGTACATGTGCTGTTCTTTAGAATGGAGTGAGCAAGCACAGTACAGAGTACATGTTGGATTATGTACTGTGCCATCTGCACCACCTATTTCACTGGTACATGTCCCAGACACCGAGAACACTGTGCGGTGTTGCTCCTTTGTAACCGTGCATGTCTCGGACAGAAAGTACAGACAGAACAGCTAGAAAGGAGCAAGCCCCTAACTACTGCTCCATTATATCCTCGATACCTCAATCCAGATGAGTGCTGACCTGTGCTGACACAACATTCAGCTATAAGCTCCTGGCTGGCCAAGATACAATGGAATACTAGTCACTCACCTCATCCTTGTGTGAAGGAGATGGTGGAGACTGGAAGGCCTTCGACAGTTCTTGTACTCTGAGGAAATACAAACAGATGTGCTGTAGCTCACCTAGCACTAGAACCATATCAGTATGAATCACATATATATTTTGATTCAATTTAAGAGAAGCATTATAATACTGGAATTGTTGCTTGATGTTACTGCTGGAATAGTTCAGCCTTTGACCACGGATAAAATGATAGGACAGCTGGCAGGACATGTCAGACAGAGACCTAGGGAGAGTGTATGGAGTGTATGGAGTGTAATGGAGTGTATGGAGTGTATGGAGCGTATATAGCGTATACAGTGTATACAAAGTGTATATTTAGTCTGTACCTGCTGGAATTCCTGGCCTGCTCGAAGGACTCGTCCCTGATTTCCCCGTGGTCTCGACGGGAGATAAACACAGACCCGGAGCCGGCGATGGTCGGGGTGTTATTGGGCGTGCTAGAGGGTGTGCTGGCTGGCGTACTAGAGGGCGTGCTGGGAGACACGTGACTCTTCTGCTCCGATGTGCCGTCCGACTCAGAGTCTTCCAGGATTCCACTGCTCCTGGGAACACACAAACAATCCAGTGTTCGAAATAAATAGATAAAATAATAAGGGGGGGGGGGGGTGTCATTCTCCATAGGCCCAATGATAATGGTGGTAAAATCTGTAATTTTCAGGGGGTCACACAGATACCTTTAACATTGCAGGTTTTCAAATGACCCCCGGAGCCCCTATTAATTCGAACACTGCAATCAGTGCTTCCTTCTACCAGCTTCACTAGCTTAAACAGCAGTTAATCTGTAATCTGTCTACAAGTGTTCGAGGTGTGATTTCATGACAGGTACTTACTCCTCGAAGTCTCCTAGTAATCTATTTACAAGTGATCAAGGTGAGACAGGGTGGGACAGATACTTACTCCTCTGAGTCTCCTAGTAATCTATTTACAGGTGATCAGGGTGAGACAGGGTGGGACAGATACTTACTCCTCTGAGTCTCCTAGTAATCTATGTACAGGTGATCAGGGTGAGACTGGGTGGGACAGATACTTACCCCTCCGAGTCTCGCCGCTGCACAGCCTCAAAGTCTCGCTCCAGCTCCTCGGCGCTGGACCCCTTCAGCAGGACGCCCTCGTCACTGGTGGACGACTGCAGGTCCTCCAGCTTCTGTCTGATTCGCTCCTCCTCCTCACGCCGCCGATGTCCGCGCTCAACCACCAGCTGGCGATGTCTACAAAAACACACGATCAACAGTGAGTGAGTGAGTGAATATAGAGTTTAGTCGTAGCTAGTCAAACATATGGAGGCAGTGATGACAATGGAAAGTGGTATTTACCAGTCAATGACTTCAAACAGTTCTGCAATACACTTCAAAAACGTCGCTGCAGGAATTTTTCACCCATTTGCGACGATTGCTACACAGGACATCCTGCGTCGGGGCTACTCACCGTTTCCGCGCTAGGAAGGCCCTGGCCGCAGTCTGGATACGGACGACATTCTGGAGATATTCCAGGTACCTTCGTCGGATTCGTGTCCCCTGATACCACTTCTGGATGAGCGTGGCACTGTCCCACTCCATCCGCAGCCGTGACAACGTGCGCTGAGCGAACCAGCGACGGGTACATTTCTAAAAACAAACAGAGATGTGGTCAGATCGGGGACAATAAGTGACCGTCGTCTCCAATCCTGATGGCGATGCTGAAGCTGAATCCAAATAATATTTACAACCTACAGTTTTCCTCAGCAATAATCGTGGATATCATGCTTATCCTATCATCCTAAAATAATGTTTGCTTGCAAACATTTAGCAATGTAGTTCCATAAAAGACTAGTGTCATATTCCATAAAACAATCCTAGTGTTCACCAATTACGACACTACAATAACTGTGCAGTTACCGACACACAGAATGATGACAAAGATGACGACGGGCGACAGTTTACCTGCACCATAACGACGGCCGAGCGTAACCGCACAAAGTTCTGCCGCTCCAGGATGGCTTTGGCCCAGCGCTGGATGCGGACCACTCTCTCCATGATAGCTCTGTGCAGGGCCTCATCCAGAAGCAGCTTCTCACTCTCGCGCAGAAACACCTACAGGTCAAGGTCAGAGGGGTCAAGATGATAATAGTCAAGGTAATGTTACGGTATTACATACAAGTATTCATTATAGAAATTTACCAGATATTACTCAATAGCTAGGGAAATAATGTGTACATGTTCATAGTCATGGAATTTGTCTTTTGGTCATTATTTCCTGAAAGATGTATCACAACCATGCTTCATTTCCAACTAGAAAAATGTTAATACTGTGTTGTGCACAGAAATATGGTTAGACTCATAACAGTGAGTGAGTGAATATGGAGTTTAACGTCGCTGCGGGAATCTTTCAACCATTTGCAACGAATTTTGAGAGACAAAAAGATGACGGTTCGGATTGACTACATGGAGAGTTGTCTACCTTCGTCTTGCCAATCTGGTAGTTGTCCTTGTTGAGATACATCTTCTCCAGGAACACCTTGACGTCCTCCTGGGAACTCAGCAGCCCCTTGATCAGCAGGATCTTGTACAGCTGGATGAACTCCTGCCAATGTCAGAGCAGCTTCAAGTAGTGTATCGCAGATGTACATAGCATGAGTGTCGGCATCAATGTGGAAGTCTTATCGTCCGTTAGGGTCAATGTTACAAGCTAGATCTTACAGGAGTCACTGGGGCTCAGATTGACACAACTATTATCTCATAATGTATTTATTTTAATTTTTTAATTGGAGTTTAGAGTCTTTGCATAATGTTTTAATAACATTCAACAGAAACACTTCAAAAATAGTTTCCAATTATTCTAAAATAATACAGGCTAACTATAACAACAGCAACACTTGATAAATAATTTCCTATTAAATCATTAGCTCTATACCAGACATCTTCTCATGATTTCATGTAATAGCACTGATGAATTTCTGGCTAAACAGCCTGACTTCAAGGTGGAGTAAGCTGCTATATGTACTGTACTGTACGTCTGGAGAACTGACTGCTCTATGACCTGTACCTCAAATGTCAGCCTGTAGTTGTATCCCGACTGGCGGATCTTGACGGTGGCCAACATCCCGGTGTACCGGAGCTGTCGTAGTACTATGTTATCGTCAAATGAACACGCAGCCTGCAACAGACAACACGTTCTCTTCACAAATATCCTGTAGGAATGTGGCACAATGTTAACTCAATGCGTATCAAGAAAGGCACTGCCCATTTGTATGGAGTCAGATATACATACCTTATTAGCGTTTGACTTGATGCATCTGATGAAGTAGGGATTTGCCCTGTTGAGTGTGTGCATCAGACGCGACAGCGACCACTGGAAGCAACAACATCTGGTAATGAACGCAGTCATCACAGTTCACACTATACCGACAGGTCATCAAACTGAACACACATGTCAATAAACTACACCATTAAGTCATCAATATCGTCAATAAATCATCAAACTACACCCACGAGATTTATGGCCACAGCCTCTTACAAAATAGTACTGTAGGAAAATACGAAAATTTATGTGACACTGAACATCTGATAGGAAGCTTGGGTATTTGTATGTATGTATGTCTTCACTTTCCAAAATCTACAAGGAACTAATCCACGATCATATCGCTACGAAAGTGATATAACTCTTGCTACATTAACATGAAGCTACGATTATGGTAGCACTACCATGGGTCCGTGGAACAAGGACCAGGCTTCTAATGAAGTTTGGCGCAGCGAGACTCGGGGTCACTCACCTGGAACTGCGCCCCGACTGTAGGAGGCTGCTTCTTGGAGCCAGTTCTGGTTCCGCCAAACGTGATCATGGTTCTGCTGGCGATGGCCTTCAGGGTCTTGATGTCACGGAAGCTCTACAGGAAGACAGGAGATACAGATTTAGCACTGCCACAGTAGCAGTCAGTGGCCGTCAGTAAATACCAGTGTTCGAAATTACCGCTGGAAACCTACTGGTTCAAATAATGATACTGTACAACTAACAAATGTTTACAAAAAACATGAATTTCTACTGGCCCTTTGGATACCTTTAGCATTGGGAAAAATGGCAGTGTTGAGACACATTGGACCCAGAGAAAGCTCCAACAAAGCATTGAGGTCAGTAACAAAAACATTAACTAAACTTGGGACAATAACAAAGAAACATTTAATCAGAAACAACAGTACATCGTGATCAACTGTAGCTGGAGGTGAATGGTTGTGATTACATCTTGTACACAATGTTTCAGTGATGTTGTGCAGACATGCTTATAGTAGGAGCAGAAGCCACAATAACCAAGAGATGACTCAAGTAGCCAGGACTGGTGCAGACAAATCAGGGGTAATAATGATCCCAGATGTATACAGTATACATGTTGCATGCTATTCTTAAATATATAGCTCTCAGCGTTGTGAAGTAACTACAGTGTTATAAATATATGTGGAATAGCTCTCAGCTCTCAGCATTGTGAAGTAACTAGACTACAGTTATAAATATATGTGGAATAGCTCTCAGCTCTCACCATTGTGAAGTAACTAGACTACAGTGTTATAAATATATGTGGAATAGCTCTCAGCGTTGTGAAGTAACTAGACTACAGTTAGAAATATATGTGGAATAGCTATCAGCTCTGTGTTGTGAAGTAACTAGACTACAGTTATAAATATATGTGGAATAGCTCTCAGTGTTGTGAACTAGTCTAGACTACAGTGTCATAAATATATGGAGAACAACCCACCAATGAGGGTCTTGGTTTGGGCTTGAACGATCGGCTTTTCCTGCAATAACGATACAATTGAGACAATCATTAGAACAAAGTTCTGAGAAGAACAACAAGTGATGAGAATTGCTTATAATTTTACAAAAAGCTCACAAAAATAGCAGAAGCGAAATTATAAGAACAAAATAAAAAATTAATAATGACAAAGTAGAAAGTGATCTTACTTGAGACTACTAGCACAGTATGAGGGAGGAAAATGGATTAAGCTTAACCTCGTTAAAATATAGATTTTCTAATAATTCTCCTTAGAGCCAAGTCCACACTGGGGCATTACAAGAAATGTTGGATCCAGTATTACAATTTACATTACGTATTTACACCTGACTGAACAGATGGTTGTGTATTATGTGACCAGTAGCATCAATGATTAATTGTTAACTGTAATCATTAATTCAACATACAAAATGAGTTTTCTGGCTCTACGTATTGCACGTTTTTCCTCAGCAGACATATGCAACTCCAGAATTTTATCTTCGTGCTTAAAGTCATCATGCTGTTTGTAAAACACACTATCATCGTCGCTAAAAGCTTCATCAGCCGTTGTGCATGCAAGTGAGTGGTTGCCATGCCGACTAGATTCTCCGGGTTGCTGACTAGATAAACAACAACATAGAATGAAAGAAAATAAAAATAAACTCAGCAAACAGTAAATTTTACAAGCAAAACAAAACAGCAGATGACAACTGGTAGACTTAATTCCATAATGATACAACTGTCAGTGTGTATAGGCTAGTCTGTACTCAAAGTCGTCCAGAAACACTAAAATAAATTTAATTTCAGAAAGGATGTTCATCTCTTGTCAAGCTCAAACTATCCTCATCAACCAGTTGTCATTTGTTGTGTGTATTCTCTTAATTCAGAGATGTTAACATTGTAGCAAAATTAAATACATGTAACAAACACATAAAAACACAACTCTTGCTAGCATGAATTCTGAAAGAGATGATAAAATGAGGATCAAGACAAATCTGGCCAGTAAACAAGTGGCAGACAGTAAACTGGCTTATGACAAATCCTGTTTTCTGTACAGCCGTGTTGGGGTGGGTTGGGGTTGGTTTGAAGTAGGACAAGATACCAACTGGGGGTCCTTGTTCCTGCCCCACACTGAATCACAGGCTGAAAATGGTGTCACCTTAGGCAAGTGGCTTAGTGTGAAAATGCCTCTGTTTACCCAGCAGAGAATGGGTACCCGGAAGGACGAGATGGACATGTGAATGATAACCTTGTAGCGCCTTGAATGGCAGCTTGGGTTGTATACTCCCCAGGGAGATGAGAAGGAATTGAGTGCACAAATCTGTTGACCCAGGGAGATGAGAAGGAATTGAGTGCACAAATATGTTGACCCAGGGGGATGAGAAGGAATTGACCGGGAATAAGCCATTTGAGTAGTTATTCTGTCTATTTACGCTAGTTAAAATGTGCATAATAATAATTAATTGCTTGACATATCTGGGGTAGATTGTCAAAGCCAATGACAGCTGACATCCTGGTCTTTACTGTCATACCAAGTCAGCCTAGACGGAGTGATTCAGCTAACTAAACTATTACATTACATGGAATCATGCTGGAAGTTGCATGTATTAACAATTGGGATTTTAGCATTCCACTCCAAAATATTCATTCAGATCAAACAAGAAAAGTGTTAGGTTACAAATACAACAGTAGTTAAGATACCACTGAGAAATTTCAAGTCTTTTAAAACTAACATTTGGTTTGTGCATGCTATAAATATCATATCCTGAATAACATTTTTTTAATTTATTACAAATTGAACAATTTCTAATAAAAAGGTTTTCTAATTTTCAATAAGATATGTGTTTGACAATGCTATCAAAATAGCAATTCAATAGATAGTTTGATACATATTAAGCATAATTTGTACTGTAATTTGCTGCATGAGTCAACAATTATGAGAAATTTCCAAATATTGTCATAAATATTATCAGTTGAAATTTCTAAAAAGTCTTTGTTATAGATATCAAATAAAAAGTTATAATAACATAGCAAAGCTGTCATCAATAGTATAATCAAGTTTGAAAGATTAATCAAATGTTGATAAAAAAAAATATAATGTTAGTGAGATTGTACTTCAACATGTTCAAATCCATGTCATAATGTCTCATGCTATCAACTAAGACTAGGCAAACTCGGGTCTGGACGTGCTGGACACTGAGACTGACACGGCAGTCAGGTCCGAGTGTTCTCACTCCATGCTAACAACTGGGACTTACTGTATTCTATGTAGTACTCGCATCGTATGAGCCACGTGGTAAAATCTTAAACAAACGGGTCTAGTCAGATACCTTCCTTGACGTAATTAACTCTTGCCTCAACAGGTGACATCCAGGGATGCCATACAGGGCCCCATTCCACAGAACAATCGTAGCGCTACAAGTAGTTTTAACTCCTGTACATGAACGTGGAGTTGCTAAGAAGTTACGACTAATGTAGTACTACAATTGTTTGTGGAAAAGCGGGTAAGATCTCTGGCTGTGATTAGTCTAGCATGGAGGAGGGTTAACAGCGGGGACAGATTTGTTGTTTTATATCGCAGCGGGAATCTTTCACCCATTCGAAACGGCGATAAGATCAAGATATGCTTTACAATCCAAAAAACGATTCAACCACATTTGCTTCAGTAGCTAGCTACTTGTCCAGCCTAGTCTATGCTGTGTATATGCATATGTGCCTTACAATCTATGAGACTATGTCATGTTCTGAAGTAGCTATATCCAATGACATTCAACCTAGTCTACACTGAGTATACATACAAGGCATGTCTAAAATATAAATGATAAATGATGAAGTAAAACATCTCAGTGAACATAACCAATACAGCTCTATGTGATCATTCAATGGTGTGTGGTGATAACATATCAGTGAGATGATGACCGATGTCAGTATGGGAAGGGGAGGCAACTAGTCTACACATTCAATGATGTCTTCGTACCCCTCTTCCCCCTTTTTCTTAATAATGGATCCTTCCATCAGCTCATTCCGGGAGAGTCCACATAATCTATGAGATGAGAGCATCAAACACACATTTAGCAGTTGTCTACAGGATGTTAGAGGTTAGCTACAGAAACACTCAGGTAAATAGGATCACAGCTACGTCCTCTTTACAAATATACATGATCGTACAGATATATAACAAACAGCAAATACAAGTTTGTTTACGTTGTCTGAGATTGACATGTCCTACGTGCGGTGGGTCAGATGATAGCAATGTAATAACTTTAATAAGTTAACAAACTGTCAAGTATAACAATGACATAAATGAACACGTAGGTGAAGGAACACAACAGCTGGTGTTCACTGAACACGACGTACCTGAGGATGCTCTCCCCTACAGAGGTGTCCAGCTGTGAGTCGGACAGCCGCTTCTTTAGGCGTTTCTTCTCTGCCCCTGTACACAGAAACAATACCATCTTAAAGTATACCATATAGATAAAATACCATTGCAGAGTAGATAATATAGACACAATACCATTGCAGAGTATATAATATAGATAAAATACCATCGCAGAGTATATAATATATACAAAATACAATCTCTAAGAACATAATATAGATCGTCTTTACTATGTACCAAGGAGGAAAAGGTTATGTACATTGTTTAGACACACACAATGCATAATTATACTGGGAAGTAAATAGATAAATATAATCTTACTATCATAGAACATGCACAATGATGAAGGCAGATGGACAACGAAAGAAAATATTATTAAGGGCAGACAACTCACCTCCATTTTTTCTGTAGCGTTCTCCCGCCCTGAAGAAGGCAAAGTAGCACCTGAAGAAAGCCCGAACTATCGACCACCGAAGCACTGCAACCGGGTCAATACCTGGCGACAACCAACACAATGTCAGAACACAACATCATAATACAACACAATACTTAACATACTGTAAAAGACTTATATTACATGAGGACTTCTATTATGCGTTCTACGCGCAAAGGTAACTTGTATGGAATCAAAGTCCGCGTGGAAAAGGTCCGCGTGGAAATTGAAGCCCTAAGCTGCGGAGAATTCAACCAAGGTCTCATCACTGCTCATAGACATCATGATGAAGTGAATATACCTGGACATAATTATAGTGCCTTATATACGCACGGTAAACTAGGCAATCTAAAATTCTGTGCTATTTCACTGTTTATTTATCAAAGTGTTATGTTTGTAGCATGAGAACATATTTCTTGTCGTATTTCCTGTCGATGAATCCGAGTGGTTTCTTCTCACCTAATCTTGTCAACATTAATAATCAGCTGACAATAGGAAGCCTACTCGAGGTAGGCGAGACCACTTGCTCTATTCATTGCTAATTACTTGGCGTAATCCTATATTAATTGGCCTTTGCAACTGCTTATGTTTGTACTTGCCGGCGACCATTCTATACGTGAGTGAAAAGTACATAGAATTTCTTTTTTTTGTGTGTACTTGTTAATAATGTCACTTGCGCGTAATTTGATCTGCGTGATTAAAGTATTTTACAGTATGGACATTCTCCACATTCTCCAATGTTAATGGTGGTGAAATCTGTAATTGTCAGGGGTTCACACAGATACCTTTAACATTGCACATTTTCAAATGACCCCCGGACCCCTATTAAATCGAACACTGCTCTGTATCCCCACTGATATTCCAAGTTTAGGATCTTGGAACATTCTTGTAATACCAGAGATAAACAAAGCAATAGTGAGTGCAGTCTTAGTGTAGGCCACTAGTTGCTGTTTTACATACAAATACATATTCCAATTGCCACCGCGGTTGCTGTAGACTTACCTACAAGTTCCCTAACAAATGACTGGCTGCTTTTCTTCAAGACACCCACAATATCTGTCCGTATAAGGTCTGCGTTCTTTTCACGGAAATCCTAGAATGATCAAGTAAATAATACAAGATAACGTTCATTTTCAAACATGCCATCTTAAACAATAAGTCACAGATGCAGGATACAAATATATAATATTCTCTAAATAACTTAACCAAGTGAACCAAGAGAATCTTTCACATGTATGTGACAATATAAATTAAAATTTGAAAATAGAGTGAAGATAAATGACGTTGCCACCAGCAATACATGGGTAATCCAAACTGCTACGTACATCGATTGCGTATTTAACTGTGCCGGCATAGTGTACAATGACAAAGGCTCCCTCCTTCAGTTGTGGGACTTTATAGTACGGGTTGTTCGTGTGTTGGTGTGTGAACTTTGATAGCAGTGTAGCATTCGTGGCTCCAGGGAAACTAAAACAAACAGGAGAGATCACATTGTCTGGACAACTTATGTATTTTCCAATAAATGTTTTTTTAAACACCATACAAATACAAAAGTGTGTTGGGTCACGACTCCTCAATTCATTTTTTGAAATGACTCACTTGTAACATGCACACTTTAAAGGGAACAAGTATTATTACTGAGCTAGATGTGTTAGAACTGGTGTCAATAGAACTATGTGTATGTGTACTACTGAGTGAGGTATACTTTAATTCCTCGTCCATCAGACAGAACAGGCCCTTGGGTCGTTTACTGAACAGCTCCAGACACGCAGTGTTGTCAATGAACTCGATGTTCTTCCACTGGATGCCCTCTCGCTGGTACTCTTCCTGCCAGATACAATGCAGAAATCACTGTCCATCCTATTGCCACCCAACTGTCCACCCCACCCAACTGTCTATCCCACCCAACTGTCTATACCACCCAACTGTCTATACCACCCAACTGTCCACCCCACCCAACTGTCCATCCCACCCAACTGTCTATCCCACCCAACTGTCTATCCCACCCAACTGTCTATACCACCCAACTGTCCATCCCACCAAACTGTCCATCCCACCCAACTGTCTATCCCACCCAACTGTCCATCCCACCCAACTGTCCATCCCACCCAAC
>JAUTBV010080755.1:0-19204 GCA_032361325.1 Lepetodrilus fucensis
TACTCTTCCCAAAATATTAGCGATTGAGATTTTAACGTCAGAGAGCAATTCGTTTAATTCGGTAAAGTTTTATGCTCATTAAAATTTCATGATTTACAGTAATTGCATCAGCTATTAAATTTACAAATAAATTAGGACTTTCAGGCTGTAGATTCTCCTAATCGGCTTCTTTCACAGAAAGACAGTTCATGTTTGAGGGGAGATCACTCTGGATTACGTGTGAGTCTGAAGGGAGAGAACTCTGGTCTGTGGCAGAGCTTGCTGGGAGAGAACTCCGTTCTACTGGAGAGTTTGGCGACACTGCTGCCAGCGAACAGTCGTCACTGCCACACATCCGAGACACGAGCTGCTCTTTCCAATTCTCCTCGGATAAGTTCTCTGCCCACGGAGGAATGTTGCACACAGGGAGTTGGAAGCCCTGCATAGCTGTCTTGATGGCAGAAATCTTACCTGAAGTACAAATTACTACAATGTGAATTTTGTATTTATTATGATAGACAGGAATGGCAAATAAAGGGTTTGCTCGTTAAAAAAATAATTAAAAAATTGTAGAGTTAGTGAGATTGACATTGTCGGTCGCTGCAGGAATCTTTCACCCATTTGCGACGATTTAATGTATTTATTTTGTTTGTAGATAAACATGATAAATAGAGTGTGACTTGTGTTAAAATATAGATTTGTCAATAAACGAGTGTCACCCTTCCACGTTAAATTAATTAATTAATTTTTTATTGTTTTCAATATTGGGGTTTTGTTCCGATTTCAAGATCTACACACAGTAATAATTTAAAAATAACATGGAGATAAATGACATGCTAAATGATTGATGCTAGATAAGACACAATAAATGACAGGTGATTGATGTTAAAATGTAATGGAGATTAGGGCGATTTGCATTAAAATATTAATATTCATATTTAAATAAAGGAGAAGAGAAAAAAAAAAGAGACTAATATATTTCTTTACACATTCTATTTGCCTACCTGAATCCATGTTTTCAGCACTGCTCATTCTTGGCTGATTCCACAACATGTCCTTTTTGTCAGATCGAGGAAGATGTGGTACCTGAAAACAAAACAGGCCAACGTTAAGTCTGAGAAAACCCCATAACAAGACGAGAACATATCGTCACGATAGCATACTATGTAATATTTACTAAATTTTTGTTATAGAGTAAGTAAAAGTCGTAGTACTGTACACATGATCATGTTAGTGTAGGGAGAAAAGTGTAATAAAAAATGTTAGTGTATTGAAAGTTAAATTCCTGGCAAACACACAAACACATTACCAGTGATAGAAACTAACTTTAAAACATACTAACCTGAATAGTGATACAAATAACAAATGTTATGAATTTCTACTATATCCCTTAAATACCTAAGCATTGGGAGAAATGGCCTGGGCTAGCGGGATAGTGTTAATTTCGATCCCTGCATTACAAACAAACCTGCAAGTATGATGGTAGCTCTCCTTGTGGGAAGTTAGAATAAAGACCTCCTGGGACAAGTCCAGTTGCCTGGCTGCTCACTTGACCGATGACCTGGCCGTCGACCTCTCCCTCAGATAGTTCTGAGACGCTATCTGAGTCGGAATCGGAATCGGAATTGTTTCCGTTCACGTCTTCAGGACCCTGAGGCAACAGCTCGTATCCCTGATCAGCGTCGTCATCTTCGATGTCATCACTGTCGTCGATGACATCCGGGATGACGAGGTTGGGAGACTCGATATTTTCGATGTCGTCGCTGTCATTCTTGTCATGATCCTCGTCAGGAACTGGCGACATTGTCGTCACCTGGATAATAGCAAACATGTAATTACCGGTAATTATTTTTGGCAATGTTAAATTAATAATTAAACAATATGCACACACATATATAAAACATGTATAAACAGATACATATGGACAATATCATGGCATGTACGGTACCACTTATATTATACACAAAATACCAGTGCTAACTGGATGTAAGTTGTTCAGTATGTCAGTATTAATTATTAGTATCTTGTCAAATTGTCTGGTATGATATAATTCAATTAATAATTAGTAGTATTGCGATCATGTTTACAATAGATTCTAGTATGTATCTTCAATTAAACATGTTATTACTTTTATAATCAGATGAAAACGTAAATTCAAGTTGTACCACTCTTTGGTGGGCGGTAATTTTATGAACCGCAGTTATCCTCCTTATGCATGGAACGCATAAAAGGACGTACAACCACTGCAATGACTGGCGATAAACTTGAACGTGATAAATTACGTATCAGCTGTCACTGTCAAGTTGTCAGTTGCGAGCTGGGCTGCAGAAACCGTTATTCGTCGAATAGTATTTATGTTACCTATTTTTAGCATTTCAGTTGTTTTGATTATGTTAATCAAGAAGTTAACTCGCTATAATAGGTACTATACTTTAGCTGAACAATGTAAAACCTACCAAATAACACTCAAACCTTTTCTTCCTAATTTTACTTTATTTTCTTTCTGAAATGACCAGACGGACTATGAATAATTCGTATAAAAGTCGAACTTACGAATATGGCATTTCATATACTTACATTCCCATATAGTATCTGTCAGAAATTACATTCTAATTTTCTATAAATGATAAGATTAATAACTATTATATTATATTATTAAACTAGTAAGTTAATATCTGCAAATATATAATATTTTAGCTTGCATAACAGTACTAGAACGTGAATGTTTTGGATAACCAAAGGGCACATAACTCTTTTGGAAGAAGCATGCAGAAATAAATATTTCTTCATTCGTTTAGAATATTTATTACATCCCACTGCAATGGATGTGGTCACAAAACAAATTACCCTCATTTTGAGGAGAATTCCACATCTATTGGCCAATGGAAGAAATGTACAAAACATTATGCAGGTACATTTGTCAACTGATAAACAGCTGATAAACGGAGTTTCTATTTTCGTGCACAGATCTTGTAATTTTTGCCGATGTTGTCTACCTGTCTACTCAAGTTGTATTTTCACATTCAAGATAAATCATGCAGTTTCCCAAATTCTACATTTTCCATAAGCCCATATCCATCACATTTATCAGCTGTTTATGAGGCAATTTGTAATTGTTTTCTTGAATGATTAATTCTGCACATTTCATTCGAATGACTTCATCAAATTCTCATCAGCTGCTCATTATGTTGCTTGCATTATTTCAGCCATACATTAGAACAATTAGTACAACAACCTGCAGACTACAAGATATGGAACAAGACTTATCAAAAGGTAGACATGGTTTATTATGTTGTTGTTTATTTATCATGTAAAACATACATATTTATCTTATTACATCATACACACAAAGATGCATTATTATTTGCATATTAAATTCAGTTCAGTATTGCATTATGTATTAAAAATAACCAATATCATGGCTCATGATCATGCTAATTCCAAAGGTCACTCGGAAGGTCAATCCGCCCATTATCATTTATAATAAACTAATAATGCTACTCTAGCTATTTCTTTTAGAATGTGTCGTCGCAAATGGGTGAAAGATTCCTGCAGCGACGTTAAACTCTATATTCACTCACTCACTCACTCTTTTAGAATGTAATCAATGAGCTTAATCACCACTGATCACTAAATTTATTCATTAATCATGTTTGTGTACCACAGACAGTGACGCTGCGACCACCACAAGCATAGTCCGGCCGTCATTGCCCATCATCACATCCAGGAAGTTGGAGCACACACATCCGCTGTTAAAGTCTAGACAGGCGTGGCTTGAGACGCTCGACACTCTGGAGGATGAGAAACTCGGGGTCGTCGACCTCCATCCCGAGATCTTTGGCACCAACCCCAGGTGAAATTGGTAGCAACAGCCGGCCAGTACAACTATGACTACTGTAAATCACAAAATTAATGCGTCACTAATTTAATGCAACATCTAGGTTTTAGACGTAAATGCGACACCAATAAAATGCGAACGGCCATGTCTCAATACATGTTTTCCCCCAGGTCTTACCTTTAGTGCGCAGCAATTAAATTTTTAGCATTAATATTTTGCATCCCTGATACGACAATACAGCGGTCGCATTTTCGGATTAATATTCTGCTCGCATTAATTTAATTTGTCATCGTGTATGGGTAAAACATTCCCGCTGCAACAAGAAACACTAATTCATTCATTCATTTCCTATATATGCTGAAGCCATTGACTATTGGTGAGATATTCCCGCTGTGACGTAAAGCATTAATTCAATCATATGAAGCCGATTAGACGGTAATATTGAAGACTAGATTGATTGATTATGACATTGTACAAGTTTGATATATATATATAATAAATATATAATCTGACAATACTTATGATATGGATAACTAAATTTATATTAGAAACTGAAACAGATGTTACACTGAAGATCCTTCGTAAACAGTTGTCACTGTGTACGATTACTGTAAATCATGAAATTAATGCTTCCCTAATTTAATGCGACCTCTAGATTTTAGACATAAATGCGACACCAATAAAATGTGAATGGCCATGTCTCCATACATGTTTTACCTTTCACGCACAGCAATTAAATGCGACAATACGGCGGTCGCATTTTTCGCATTAATATTCTCGCATTAATTTCATGATATACAGTAAGTACATTTTAATCTAAATTCCGGCCATCTTGTTCCCGCATCCCAGGCCAGACAACGCAGTTGTGGGAGACGTACTAGTGCTGACTAAGCCGCTAGGTTCCCAGGTGGCAGTCAACGCCTACCAGTGGCTGGACCAGCCAGAGCGATGGAACCGGATCAAACTGGTGGTCTCCGAGGACGACGTACGGAAGGCGTACCAGCGGGGCATGTTCAGCATGGCCAGATTAAACAGGACAGGTACTGGTGCTAATATCATACTGATGATGATAATAATAATAGTAATATAATTATTTTTTTATTTTTTTATAGCCAACCACAAAACTGCTCTTCCAGAAGTTTCATATGTAACAATTGCAATGAAATATCAATAGTGCAAAGAAAACTTGATTTTAATGGTGATGGTGCACTTTATGAATGGATATTTTATTTTATTTTTTTATTGTTAGCTTGTAAAATATATACTAGTACCTGAACAACATATTGGTATTACTGTTTTAAAATATTATTACTTTTTTTGGGGGAAAGTGTAATTAGTGGTGTTTTCATGCCTATGTTTATTCCAGCGGCCAGACTGATGCACAAATACAACGCCCACGGAGCTACGGACATCACTGGGTTCGGTCTGCTAGGTCACGCCAACAACCTCGCCAAGATTCAAAAGAACGAGGTCGGCTTTGTCATCCATAATCTCCCAGTCATAGCCAAGATGGCCGCCATAAGCAAAGCGTGCGGAAACATGTTTGGTTTACTTCAAGGTCATTCAGCAGAAACATCAGGTGAGTGAGATCGTACGGTATATTTACCTCCTCAAGGCAAATTTTAATTTTAAATGTTGGTAAATTCAGCCTTAAACAGATTGATGAAATAATGTGCAAAATGGTCAAAATACCCTCAGTGGTTTCTCTTCTATTTGAATTAATTCATAATTGTTTTAACCACTTGTTGCAAAATGTCTGTTTATCTCAATATGGTTAAAACAATTTTCAAGCATTCAATAATTTATTATGAATGCCTTTGTTAATAGATCCATATTTAACCCTCTCCCTGCTGTTCTTTAGGTCATCTCAAGTTGCCTCCATCATGCAGAGGGTTAAATCACAAATCAAAAAATCTTTGTAATACTAAAAAAAAATGTTTTGTCACATTTCAGGAGGGTTGTTGATTGCACTTCCCCGAGAGCAGGCAGCTGCCTTCTGTAAGGACATCGAGAAGCAGGAAGGCTACCAGTCATGGATTATCGGCATCGTCGAGAAGGGCAACAGGACAGGCAGAATCATCGACAAGCCTCGCGTCATCGAGGTCCCCGCCAAAGACAAGGACGGAGAGCTGTGGTAGAGAAGAATTCCAAGGAAAGAAAACGTTCCATCGATGTTTCGTAAATGCTTAGTGCTAGAGGAGACCACCAAAGTCTTGAATTCATCACGATAATTGGAATGCAAGTTTGTAGTCCATGCCTTGCTGAGGGGATATTATCTTTGAACAATACCAAACAGGATAAACACATTCCAGTGTTTAAATTGTCAAAACCAAAGGATCATGTCGGGAGACGAATCAGCATTTCAAGAGAAATGTTTACACCTTGTTTTGTTATCATTTGTGTTCATGTTTCTTTCATTACTTTAAATCATGCCATGCATTCTGTGTCGGAAGCTTGAGGTTTTATATCATTCATTTCACATTCATTACATATTGCATGCTTAATACAAGTAAGTATGAGCAAACTTGCTTGTGTTTTTTGTGTAAAAGTTGTCATGTCAGTCAGATTCTCATTTCTATCTCTATGAAGCCTATCAGAGTAATCTCCCCTTTCGGCGATTCTGAACGGCTGAACTCGATAGACAATGACAGACTGACTTGGCAACTTCTTCATCATTTTTCATGAATCATGACTTGAAATAAATATGTACTTGTAAATATGACTTTGTTGTGAATAGTTGGTCACATTCTATTTTATCTCGGTCTGGAGACTGGCAAACTCCTCACAATGGCGTCCACTGAGTGTATGCTTTGTTAAGTTAGCTGACCTGGGAACGAGGCTGGTTGTTGAGGCACATGGTTCGAGCCTTTGTCACAGCATACCAAAATATGTAAAATATTATACAGGAGACCTCGCATATACCGGCCTCGCATAAACCGGACACTCGTCTATAACGTACTGAATCTGAAGTCCCGGTCCTGTCTTAACGCTAATTACGGCAAGTGCGTATAATGGTCAGAAATAGCCGGTCCCAATTAGTACATTATATGCAAGGTCTATTGTACTTGTTGTTCCCCAGCTTGGTGCTCAGCATAATGTTGAAAAAAATTCTTATAATGTGTGAGAGGATATCCCTGTTTCAACTGCAGTAGAATATTCTGTGATTTAGCACCACCAGCTAGTGGAAATCGGACTTAGTAGCCTACCAGCAGGTCCTGTGTATACAAACCATGCCAGCTGTGATATGAGAATGAATCTTGTACGAGCCTAAACCATCATGATGCAGTATTTTAATTGAGTTCAGTCTCTTTTTATAATATAATACATTGCACGGTCAACTGCTCAGGTTGAAGTTAAGCACACTTCATCTCTGCCAATACCGAGAGCCTGAGAGTACCTAGGATTCGTTCCTGCCCTGCACTGAGAAATAGGTTGAAAAGCTTGTGGTGTCACTTGAGGCAAGTGGCTTAGTTCAACTTCGAGATGCCCCTGTTCACCCAGCAGTGAATGGGTACCCAGAAAGATGAGAATGATAACCTTGTAGCGCTGGAAATGGCAGCTTGACTTGTATACTCCCCAGGGAGTTGAGAAGGAAGACTGAGTGTACAATGATCCATTGACCAGGGATAATAATGTGGCGCTTAGAGAATGTCTTGGGGTGTGGATTTGACACGTTATAAATGGCCTATTAGTATTATTATTATATTATCAATGAGCTAGTTGTAAAACTAAAAGATCTCTGTTATTATGGCAAACCGCCTACCTAGTCTAGTGAAACCATTTTGAAGCCTTGTTCCGGGAGCTATCATATATTATGTAATGTACACTATCAATGAGCCTTCATGATAGAATTTCAGAGTAAAATATTCTGACTCTGAAACATCAAGTATTCCTGACTGAAACATCAAGTATTCCTGATAAGTATTCCTGACTGAAACATCAAGTATTCCTGACTCTGAAACATCAAGTATTCCTCACCCTGAAACATCAAGTATTCCTGACTATGAAACATCAATTATTCCTGACTGAAACATCACGTATTACTGACTGAAACATCAAGTATTCCTGACTGTGAAACATCAAGTATTCCTGACTGAAACATCAAGTGTTCCTGACTGTGAAACATCACGTATTACTGACTGAAACATCAAGTGTTCCTGACAATGAAACATCAAGTATTTCTGAAGGCTGTAATGATGTCCTTGCAGTGCTAGTTTCGGAAACATGGCCCCAGAACTGTTATACACTGACAACCGGATGAAACCATACCTGTAGGCCTACACAATTTAGTTTTGATAGTATATGACTATATGCTATGAGAAGAACATTAGAGTTGAGAAAGCAATTGGTATCAATTATAAATAGTTGCAGTAGAGTTGACACATCGCTATATAGATTACGTTTAGAATTCATTGCTTATTACCTTCATGATAGCCGAGTGTGAAACTCCAAAATGAAGCGCTATTGAAAGTACAATCTCTCGAAAGTAAACTTCAAAAACAGAAGGTGGTACAGAACTCCTAAACGCTATAAAATTAATTGCGAACGTGCTAAAGTTTAAATATAACGCTCTACAGATGAAAACATTACACATATCAATGGGAGAGATGACAAGAATGAAGACGTCTGAACTGAACGTGATGTTTGGAATCTGAGACAATCTCATTATAAAACCTAGATAGAGTATAGATCTAACAACTTCACAACTTCCAAACAGTTTATTTTATTATGAATTCAGAATAATTTAATTCTTGTGATTAATTAACTAAAATGTGATTTTTTTAACAGAAGATCTGCATTAAATAATGTCAATTTATTTATAAATCCTTCATTTGGTACATGTATTCTCCAACGTAATAACTAATAAACGCTCATGAATTTATCCGTTAACGATGTGTGTATGCAGATAACTCTTTAAAGCTTCATACGCCCATATGAATGGGTGTTTTTATGTATTATTTACGAACATGATGCATTGTATATACACGTGACATTATAGTAAACTATTCTTCTTGTATACGCACCCACAGAGTGTCATACTACGATAGTTTCTACTAACTTAGTGTTTACTAGTATCAACACAAAATGAAAACCGAACATAAATTAAAAGTTAGCAATTTATTTTACCAGACGGACTACTATTAGAGGCAATCATGGTAATAATAAAATATGTCATGGCACCTTTGTCTACTGAACTTCCGTTAAGACTGAGCTGGTGTCCATGGTTACCAATAGCACCGTTGGTATGGCTAACGACGCTCATGAGATACATAAAACACTACATACAATGTCATGTATCTCAAGTAGCCTGTCCCGGAGTAGATATACACATTCGATGATCATTCTTTCACAACTCGTCGCCAATAACACACACAACTCTTTCACTATAGAAATCTTTGACACGGCCAACAACGTATAGCATTATATACCAGCATACTCGGATCAGTCTTTCGCGACATATATTGATACATATTTACACTTCTGAACGGTAAAATGCATTCCGAGTTTGATCAACTGTAATGTAGACAAATTTGTTGTCTGAATGACATTGAAACATGCTATTGAGTGTTATGTGTATCGATGTGTAGCTAGTATTGCCGTGTTCAATAGCAATTCTGTTTACACGAAGTACGAGAAGGAACCACTTCTAGGGGGCCCCATTCTATGTATGGTTCATCGTCTAATCACAGGTCGACCCAGAAACTCCCCACGAGGGGCGTACGTCCGGAGAAACCCTGTTTTAGGTGAGTACTTGAGTACTGTACCTAGTATTTCCTTTGTTTATGCATATTTCATATAATTAACATTTAATTAAATATAATATCGATGGTAGTTTCGACAGCATAGTTATTTCCCCTCACTCTTTCATACGGCGAGATAATAGAACATGTCCCCGAGATTATGAACGAAAACAGTTTAGCTCGTGCGCGTGTACCTAGGCATATTAACCAATCATTCATTCTTTCTTCATTTCTTTTCACTATCCAAATTATATTCATATGAAAAATGGATGTGGTCGTCATATATTGTTCTTATATTCTTCAGTTCAATATTAATATTATTGCGAGAGAACGAAATAAAAGCGTGTACATTGCATATTAAAGGCATAGTATCACAGATATTTATGACTGTTTTGGACTAGTTCTTAGCTACAACTGCAAAATATATTCACTTGACATACATAAAATCATGTTTGTACTTCCAAAATGCTTTCCACTGCAATACACTGCAACCTGAATATGGTCGTATTGTCATTTGTTTCATTATGTCAATGTAAGGGGGCATAACTCTTAAAAATATACTAAGCAACGACAACGTTTGCCCGCAATTCCTTCATAGATCAGTTGATGCTTCAAAGACAAGATAAATAGCGGGACGTTCCCATTATTCATATAAAAAAAACATTATTTTTTTGATAACTATATAAATACTGGGGACTAAGTACATCAGTAAATAACAACTTTTTGGTGATTAAATCAAGCGTAATTAGTCTCGTTTTTCCATTATTATACAGGTTTATCAACTGTGATATTATGCCTTTAAAGACAATTAAAATAACTTATACATTTCCAAAATTATGTTAGGATTTAATGCATTGTATTCAGATCTTCCAAATAACTGTTATATGTTGTGTTAACTAGTGGTTGTTGAGACTTAATACTTGTAATTTGTACATTTACGATGTTTGTCAACACTACAACAATGTTCTTTCCTTGTTAGGCAAGAACCAGGGCCCTCCAAACATGGGCATCATTTCATGAAGCTCTCTTATCCACTAATGCTCTCTTTGCCAATAACTAATACACTGCAATGAGAGCACTATGGTCTCTTTAAATAGGGATAAGAGAGCTTTGTGAAAGGATATGTAGGATATGAAGGAGGTATTTCTTGAAGCTCTCACATCCACTATGAGACCATTGCACTCGCTTAAGAACTCTCCTAGTAGTGATCTCTGGTACTTATGGTATGTAGTTGATATGAGCTTCAAGAAATAACACCCAGGCTCAGACTCTACCTCTAAAAACCACTGCAGATAATTGCAGTGTATAAAACTCCAGCAACTTCACTGCCAGGCATGAGGACTGGTAAGTCTGAGAAGTTACCGCGACCTCATACATGTTGGCCAGTGATCGATGATATACATCTTGAAAAACAAACAAAAAGTAACATGACATGCAGGCGTGCAAGGATAAAATGGTTCGAACACTGATAATTATTCATGTTCTCCAGCAAATCTTGGCATTGATTTTCTCTCCTGGTTTCTTTACACACAACAAACATGAAATATCAAATGAATTAATTTTAATGAATTGTATAAAACTCAGCAGCACATTGATACAGTACATGCATCTATCCTATAGCTTATCCATATAACTGTACAGATAAAACAGTACCTTACATATACTCAACACAATTAATTAAGCCCGAGGAGAATTTTTTTTACATACATTTATCATTATATTATTTTAACAACAAAGTATTTCCAAACATCTACAGGAAAAAGATACTCTTTAAGATCATACAGACACATAATATATGAAAAATGGCACCAGTTTCCTCAAACCAAGTTCCAAATTTAGTAGAAAGCCTCCCTACAAAATATCTACTGGTGCTTAATTTATTGTGTTGAGTATATCCAAGACTCTTACATATTAATTTATTTTCAACATAAATTCTTAATTACCAATTAATTTTAAGCCCATAAGTACAAGGTAAAATAAGTCCTTGTTATGTCCTTAAATTACATGAAATGATTGTTGATAACATGATAACAGGCTGCCTCATAAATGTATGTGGTTGTTCATTGTGGGTCCAGTCTATAGCTATTACCACAGGGCCATGCTTATTTTATCACTATCTAAAAGCAATGTGGAAAAAAACATATTGCATTTATTTTGAGATCGTAGCACTACTTCTTAATATTTTTTTTACAAATCTGATAGCTAAATCTGACTAAAGCACACTAGGAAACACACTGAAAGCAGCACTGAATTAAAAACTGGACTCAAAATTTACAAGTATTCAAAACTTTAAAAAGTACATATTTGATTGCAAATATTGAACGATGCATTAATTGGCTACAAAGGGAGGTAACTCTAGTATTTATTCGATAACATTTTGATATTGAAATTTAATTAGTGCTGTTGTCACATTTTCTCAGTAAAATACAAAAAGCAAATACAAAACTTCAACATATATGTACATAAAGTGTTATTAGTTCAGTTTGTAACCATGGAAGCTTCAGAGAAGGCAAGATATCTAATTACTTGATGCTTGTAATACATAAAACAGTCCATATACGATTAATATGAATGACAATAATATCGATAAATTATTATTGATGATTTATTTTTGGGGCTCACCAACAGCACAAATTTATGCTTCAATATCACAACTAACAGCCAATAACATTGTCAATATCCAGTATTAACCCTCTCCCTGCTGAAGGCAACTTAAGTTGCCCGATCACACGCAGAATAGAACACTTTGATTTTATTCAGCAGGGAGAAGGTTAACAATATTATCATCATTCATATTGATCGTGTATGGGCCGCTTAAACCGGCAACATTCTGGTATACTTTTAAACTAAACAAATATGGCAAATAAAACATGAAATGTGTTGAAATTAATATCTGTTATTTTTAATCACTGTTTTAGTATTAATCACGGGTGCATCTCTATTTTGTGGACAAGTGACACAGTTTGACATAAATACAAGCACAAAAAAAACACATGTCAACTTGTGAAATTGTATTTACAACGATTTTCAGATAAACAACAGTTTGCAAACAATGTTGAGGTAAACCTCACTATGTAAATAAATGCTAGAAACAACATACATTGCACATGGTACTTAGAAATGAAAAAAAAAATGGGTCGATGAGAAATGTGTAGTGCTCCTAGCAAAGTAAGATCATGGACAAGACTTTATGTAAAAGTTCTACCAGTAATGAACTACAATGTGCAACCGTTCTAATAAATGAGAGTTTCTCCTCGCAATTATCTTACTCAAAGTCGGGAATAAATTCAAATGTACTACATTCAACTAAATAATCCTGCATTTGTTCTTAGGGAAACAGCATCTTAGAAATATACTGCACGGCTAATCTACACACAGCAATTGAGCAGATGTCGTCTGAAATTACTCGTAAATATGAAAATATTCCTTTGCTGGAAATAAGCGATTCATCACATGTATTGAAACTGGAATTTCATTTACGGGTGTCGACAGCGAGTGATTGACAGGTGTGGAAATGCATATTATATTGACAATAGACAGGTATACTGGATTACACTGAGAATACAAAGAATCTATACATTAATAATAATAATAAGAGGGAGCAATTATAAATGTTATTAAATATATTAATAATATTACAAGGGACTAAATTTCATTCGTGTAATATTAGGCCCTTTAGTGTATATTTTAATACAATATTTTAATACAAGTCTAATGTCCAAAACTGGCAACAATTTCAATATTCTTTAACTTTCCATCTGCTAAAGACAACAGAGTTGCTCGATATAGACATTATATTAACCCAACGAAATGAAGGTGAAGATATAAATAATACAATGCCAACTTAATGGTGTTGAAATATTTGAATAAAATACGACAACCATTAAAGTCCCTTTAAAAAGAAAAGAAATCACAATAGATAGATACAGATATGGTTGTATTTGTCCCAATAGGTGAGTAATATACTGCACACAACAAATAACGCAGAAGATGATCTGTCCAGTGAAACTGACGATTTGTGAAGCTGGTAGCTAACGTGATTTCACCCGGATTCGTACGAAACATACACTGCATGATACTGGAAACGGTCGACACTAGTGTGCCAGAAAGCCATGCAATTGTCTACGCAGAACTCAATGCCAATAATAGCATGAGCACAAATCAGTGGAATAAACAGTCACGACCTTTAGTACAAAGATACAAACACGTAAATGTCACCATAGAAATTATGATCGCGATAATTTATCTTTAAAAAAAAGAAACAATCACTGCAAGTACATAATCAAGATAGCATCACATGCCAGACAAAATGTCATGCTTAGCAATACTACCAGTTGTAATACAAATTATAAATTTCAATATCTCCAGTTACAAACAATCTCTGCAAAATATAGAGCTCGGAAATTCTATTTTGGTCGCTACGAAACTTAAAAATCCAAGCACGGAAATAATGTGACGTAAGCTGAAAAAAATCAAAAGCTTAGCACTCGCTACGAAAAAGGAACAAATTGGTTCTTCTCAAAATCGTGGAATGCTATAGAATTTCGATATTTTACCGACAGATATTTGAGAAATTGATGCGCATGATTGTGTAGGTATTAACCCTTTGTATCTGGGTCCACTATGTTGTAGTACTGGTCCCAAACACGTCAGATCTGAGTATTAAATAGCCAAATACTTCTACGGAAGACCAAAGGGGCCATAACTGGGAAAGCAATTGCCCTGAACATGGAACCTCATTGTCGTGTTTCTCAAAAATATTTTTCAGACTACTAACAGAGTTGAGAAGATCGTTTAGCACCATAACTATGGATGACATCTACTGGAAGCACTATACAAGGCTATATCAGTTGTCGATTAACCCTCTCACTGCTGGATCAAGCACAGGTACTGCTCTTCAGGGCATCTCCAGTTGCCTTCAGCATGAAGAGGGTTAATGGACAGCTGATAAGGTTTCTGTTAGGCAAAAGATTAATCGCAGACATTTCCCAACATTTTAACCCCAGAACTGTATTTTACAATATTTAACCCATGGATTACTAAGTTTCCAATTTTTAACATCATTACATCTATCCATTCATCAGTAAATGTAAAAATCCCAAAGATGAGATAGAAAAAGCGTGATTGATTGAAAGGTTGAATTGTTCTACCCATGCGCAATGAATCACGTCTCAGCTGGAATCTTTCACTAAAATGCGACGATTCGCCACGAGACGATTTGCAGACAATGAGATACCATGTCCGGTTGTTGCCGTGTCAACAGACCGGACCGCCCACACGAGATGCTCTGCTATATTAACACCAACACTGCCACAGCGAGGGGACCTGAGAGAGTATATGTGTGTGTTTGCGTGATGGGATGAGATGAGATGAGGCACAGTTAGGGTTAACGCTGGTCCGACGAGTTAGGATAATATTTAGGGCTGCGTTCAGGCTACGCTACTTTTAACCCCCTTGCTGCTGAACAGAATCAGATATGCCCGTGAAGCAGTGATGGTGGTTAATTCAGCACAGAGGGTTAATACACTATGGTATTTTTATTTTATTTCTGAAAGCATAATAGGTTCATTGAATGGATTCATTTGAGTACAATCTATATGCTGCCATGCTTCAGTTCTTCATACAAAACACACCACGTTCCAAGCTCGTAGGAAACTCTTTGTAGTGAATTGTTGCTTTGCATCTTTCACCCATATCCAATAATTCTTTGCGGTGAAAAGTAGCGTCTCCTAAACGCATCCCTATTTGGCATAGGTTTTATGCCATGTCCGAGCAGAAAAAAAAGGGAAAAAACTTTTAAAATTTGACATTATCATTATCAACCAGGATACACACCTTCACAAACTGGTCAAAACTAAAACCACAGATAACCAGGCATTATTTCTATAATTCGTCAGATTAACCGTGTATTGTCAACATGATTGTATAGAGAAACTATAGAACATACATCTTGCTGTGAGGCATTCTACTGAATGACAAATCTTTGTGGAAACTGGACTAGCGAGTCTCTACCTTACAAATTTCACCGCCATAATAGTAGCAGCTTCTGATAACCAGGTAGTGCTCCTTTCTAGCTGTGCTGTCTGTACTTTCTGTCTGAGACATGCAGGGTTAGAAAGGAGCAACACCGCACAGTGTACTTTCTGTCAGGGACATGTACCAGCGAAATAGGTGGTGCAGACCGCACAGTACACAATCCAACATGGCTGCCACTGGCAATTTACTCTGTGCTGTGCTGGCTCACTCCATTCTAAAGCACAGAACATGTACTAGACATGTGACAGAACATTAGAAAGGAGCACTACCCCAGTGTTGGAACTAAAAGGGAGTCATGGGGGTAAACTGACAATCTGCAATGTTAAAGGTATCTATTGGACCCCTGAAAATTACAGATTTCACCATCATTAACATTGGGCCTATGGAGAAGGAGTCCCTTGTTATTTTCTGAATTTCTAACAATCCTCCCATATCAGTAAACTCCATAAAGGTAAAAATCTCTACAGGATTTGCAAGTGAACTTTTACAACACTGTGATCCCACAAATGGGGCGACGTATTGAGAGACGAGCGTATTTTTTTCTCAAGAAATGTAGTAAGACTAGAATAATGTTTGACGCGTGGCAATGTAGGTTGGCACTTGCTGATGGAGGTCTGGGTAACCATGGTGACACGGCGGTTAGCCGATGATGGTCAGTCGTGTAGTGGACATCGTCCATCCTGCCGGACCCAGGTTTAAAACAATCGCTTCCTCTCTTTCTTTGTGCTGAAAGGGAAAAGGCAAGAATGAGTGTCCATTTCCGAAAATAAAAATAAAAATTAAAGAAATAAAAAACATTTAAAACAATTAAAAAATAAATAAAATAAAATAAACAACATTTAAAACAATAAAAATTAAAATTAAAGAAATAAAAAACATTTAAAACAGTCTGCTATAAAAAAATAAATAGATTATTAGTCACAGAAGGATAAATAAGTATTAAAGGGAGGTAAGTCTTTAGGTTTCAAGATCAGTAAGATGGTTTCTGAAACTATTTCAGCAGATATGATGAATCTTGTATTAACATTTGTAAGTCAGTAAGAAATGCACAGCTCTGCAAATAAATCACATGCATGGCATTTGTGGTTCTTCTCGATATAAAATTATGTGGGAGCTATCCAAAACAGTTTAGAAGAACTAGTCCTAATACTAGTAATATAAATTTCCAATACAAAAGTATTGACTGATTGTTCTCTTTCCAGAAGGAAAAATAAATAAATGTGTTAGCATTAAAGAGAACTCGACAAACAAATAAAATTATGAACAGCTTTATAAATATATTTCGAACAATTTGCTCTTTGGTAAAAACCATTAGACCACACACAAACATTTTAAAAATCACCAAATAATTTGTCATTGAGCAATAGCTGAATTGTAACATAAGTGTAAGGATTGTGATATTGGAAGATTAGGGGATTGGAGGATTTGGGGATTAAGGTAATGTGCTAGCTTCTCACTTCTCTCCTCTCTAAGCAAATAAAGTAGCCATTCAACTTCATCATCAACTGCCAAATTCTCAAATCAAAAACCAAAAAATTGTGTATGTCTTTCAAAGGGCTCAGGGTCCTAAGGGTATGTTCTATATGCTATCAGCTGAAAACATTGGATATTGCAAGAATTGCAAACATCAAAAATCACCTAGATGTTTGCCTACTCGAAGAAAACCAGCATTTCACACAACATGCACTGGAAATAATTTCTAAATTAGCTTCAAGCTCCTGTTAACTACAGGCTAAAAGACAGGTTCGTCTAATGAAGCCGAAGCAGGAAACGTAACAGGGTCAAGGCCATTCCTTGCTGCTGACTTGTCAAAATGTCGTCTGGACAGCCAATGAGACTTGGAGGCTACCGACATGCTTGCTGGAGGACAAGCACTTTGTGTTTACCTGAAGCCAGGCTTTGTTTACCTGAAGCCAGGCTTTGTTTACCTAGCAACCCAGCAGCTAAGGAGAACTGGTAACGGTCTGCAACAAGACACTGGGAATATATCACGACACTGACTTCCTTTATCAGCGGTAGAAGCTAGCACCATTTTGATTGATTTAATGCTTTACGTTGCTCCAGGAATAACTAGCGCTACAGGATTCCTGCATCTCTCAGCCAATCAAATTTAACACCATCAAAAGAAAAGCTACAACTTTAAAGACATTTTAAAGAGATGAAAATTGAATACCGTAACAAATTTAAGACTTTTAAAGACATTCAACAGAAAAGCTACGATTTCAAAGACTTTATAAAAGCCTTGAAAATTGAATACCGTAATAAATTTAAGACTTTTAAAGACTTTTCAAGGACCCACAGGAACCCTGTTACCAAATCCTATACACAGTGGAGAAGACATCCACCCTTGGCTCGCCTGTATGAAACAGCATAACTAAGGCAACCATAATTCTAACATTACCCATTGATGTAGCCTATAGGTCAGGGGTCGGTTGTTCAAAGCCTGGTAAAGCCTAAAGTACAACTTGTCAAGCTTAACGTTAAGATAACCAGGCTTCGAATACCCAGCCCCAGGTTGGAATTATGATTAGTTTAGAGTTATGCCGATTCATACGGGAGACCCCAAGACATTTCAATGATGAATGTTTCAATATTTTCTGTGTATTATTGCAAGGACTATCGCACCAGGAAAGGGGTTAGTGAGGAGAGAAGTGATCTTGTTTGCTGAACAATGCTTTGCTAGATAATAATACTGAACGGTGGCTCAACATGCAACTGCTTTACAGATTCAACACAAATATCCACCACCTTAGTCAGCTGTGTTAGGGAGTGTTAATTCAGTGACGAAATACTTGTTCACGAAACAAGTTTGGCGAAAGGGTCTTACTGCAATCTGAGTGTAAATCATGGTTTAAGCCTCTCCCTGCTGGATTAGCAACAAACACGGCTCTTTAAGGCATCTCTGGTTGCCTCCAGTATTGAGGTGGTTAAGCCATGCCTGTGTATAGAAGGATTTGACACAAGGCTCGATTTACACCCAGACTTAGTCTACTGGTACGACCCTTTTTCATGAAACAACACTTGGGCTGCGTTCAGACTTCACTACATTTCACTACAAAGAGCTACATAGCGCTACAGTATCTGTTCATCCGACATATGGTGGTACTACATATCACTATTTCTTATTCCGCCAGTAGTGTTTTGCAGTAAAACCTGGAGTTTAACGTCGCTTCGGGAATCTTTCACCCATTTGCGACGAACAGAAGCATGAAGGGAATGATCTGTACATTGGCACAAACCAATTTTGCTATTTTGCTATGAAATCATTCAGCGAGTAACTACTTTGTAGAAGAGTAGTGTAGTGAAATGTATAGCAGCCTGAACGCAGCCCTGATGCAATAAAACAACAAACCAGATTGCATTTGTTAAGTAGTTGTTCGGTTAGCAGTATCAGTATCGAACCAGTTACCTGTTGTATTCAGTCCTATATGTTAATACAGACCTATGATTAAAGCTACGCACAATTAATACAAACATAAAGCATAATACCGCAAATATACATCATGTACAAAACAACACCAAATTTCATCTTACCATTAAAGGCATAATATCACAGTTGATAAACATGTATAATCGGACAAACGAATTTCGATCTGAGACTAATTACGCT
>JAUTBV010080866.1:0-19200 GCA_032361325.1 Lepetodrilus fucensis
TGTGTTTTACATGCATTTACAGTCACCTTCCAGCGTAGCTGCTTTCGACAGACTGGTCCCTCTTTGCCGGAATTTGAGACTCATTTGTCTGACAGCATAGATCTGTAGAGCGGTGAATGCATTGTTCTGCTTGGCTGGAGTTCCAACCGTCCATTGTAAAGTGCTAGCTCACTTGCCTATTTTATTTTATATTTTTTATTGACCTAAATATAATGAGATTGGATAAGATCTGGACGCTTGCGGAATCCGCTCTCTAATATAATACAAAGAAAATAATTAAGTTATATGTACAAATATGCGCATGTACATGTAGATTTATTAAATGTATAACTTATGATGAAATTAGCTATCACTGCAGAAGCCATGACATATAGGACCAACCTTGGCCACAGAAAACATAAATAATAATATAAAATAAAAAACCTTGTCCAATATTGCAGTATGAATGACTTACATGTATGATCAAACGCTGCTAATATTCTACTGAATACCCACATGCTAATGAAATAGATCGAGTCACGAACACGTGCGTGCGTACCCTCATTAGAGACCTGCCTATACCAATCAGTCTGTCGTCTGCCGAATATACATGTTCTTTTGTCGTGAGTCGCATGTTTCATGTCATCGTCAGAGGTCATCTCGTGATGAGTTCATTAGGGCAAACCAGGAGCTAATGTCAAATCTAGCGAAGTACTGCCGACTTAAAAACACACGAATGTTTCGTATCAATATTAGAGGAATAATTCCGGGATGATTGGCAACCTAAAAAGGGAACTAACTCTGATGGGGTTGGACACAAGATCGATCATCACTGTTCTTGCCAATGCAATGGTGTCTGTCTGACTGCAGTGGTTGAACCAGGGTTGCAGCTACGTAGGACTCATGACATTGGGGGTATTTCTGGGATACAAGCCAACATTTCTTTTAGGATAATACTTTTACTTTATGCTCTTATACTTTGTGGTTTTGGTCCTGAAGCAGGGTGGACATTAGAACGAGTGTCTTTTCGTTCAACTCGATTGAAGACAAAACTTTCAAAGCCCGTGCCTCCTTAGAATCTACTGTAGATGTCTCGTAATTGAAAACTAACCATATACAATTCTGGATCCGTCCTTGCAATATGCAGACTTGCCGATACATTTACAATATTTCCATATTATCTTTATATTTACCAGGCGTTTGAACACAGGTCTGTTAGTCTCGGCGAAATAGTAACGGATATTTTTTCTCTCTCTCTGAATCAGTACATCCCATAGTGTTTCCGAAAAAGAAATCCACATGACGTGTGGGACTTGGGAAGAATTTTGAACTTTGAAATTTGATTTCAATGGCAATTATACGCCTATTGAAATGGGAACAGGGATAACACATTCAAGTTATGTTTTATGGAACATTTTCATGGTTAGCAAATAATCCTTGTCAAAGAAGTTTCGTGGCAATTATTTTCGATCTTTTAATGATTTTTGACGCTGCCAATTATTAAAAAATCTAAAAAATCATTCAAACTCGAAAGAATTGCCACAAAGCGTCTTTGACAAGGACTAGGTTAGCAAAGTGATTACGAACATTTCTACAATCCATACATTTAATTTGTGTTGGCCTATCGCTTCCATGCCACACGCTACTATACTGACATGACTATATCGCTATCAGTTGAGTGTACACGATAGCCATAACCCATAAACCCACATCAATCTCACATTACCTTTACAGGATAATACGATAATCCACTTCGTTACACCTCCCGTTAAGATAGGGCTTACCACCACGCTTGCTGCACACCCGCGATCAGTATATTGTAAAGTTCTTAGGAACAACCCAGATACGTGGCATAACTTTCCTTAGTGACTTTTCACTGCTAATACTAGCTTCCGTTAAAATAAATAACGGTATAAATACTACCTATGTGTTTATTAAGAGAATTTCGGCTACGCACATGCAATTAATGATATATGCAATATTTAAAACTATTTCAATGTTAATTATAAAATGGTTAAAAAGTAGTAGGCCCTACCATGCATATTACTGAGCAATGTATCTATACTTTAATAAACTAGTTTCCCCCTTTTGTCTTTTACATTTATTATCAATGCCTGCTTGGCAAATCTCTGCCATAGGTACATAGCAACTGTCGTTTGTAATGTGTCCTGGATATAGACACACACACGCACACACACACATGTGCACACACACTCACACACGCTTACACACACACACACACACACACACACACACTCACACACGCTCACACACACACACACACACACACACACACACACCAGCACACACAATTACGGGATTGGTGCCATGTAAACAATAAGGTAGGAACGCAACGTTTCTTTTCATACCTGTAGTTTGACATATACTAGTAATATGTCTGTCCGTATATATATATATATAATTTGATTAAACAGTTAAGACTAGATATTGTAAAAGATTGCCTCATCACTACACCGATTTCTTCTAAACTCATTACTGAACCATATTGGAAAATCACGTTTTTCAGATCTTTGGAAACTCGCTCGTTAAATCAGACCGTGAACATAACTATGTAGCTGATATCAGGTTCTAGTGCGATTGGAATACAGGGTATTAATTATTGTTTATATACAAGAAACCCTTGTTGTATTGTACAGGCATCCAGACTGTCAAAGACATAAGTATCATGCCAATAATAATAGGCTACTGATGGGAACATTAATACATTTGCTAACTAGAATTATCCACGGACATGTTTTCGTAAACGTTGCCAAGCTAAATAGCCAAAGACCTTCATTATATATTGTTGATACATGTGTTTATTCGATTAATGTTCAGACGAGTTGCAGCTTGAGTATATATTATATACTCTTTTTATATGTCGATGGCTACGTAAACGATATTGTATGACGTATCATCCTATACGTTGCAATCAAAATGCATTGCAATACAGCAGACAGATTTTATTGAGAATAATTGTTACCGACCAAAACGTTAGAAATCTATATTTACCAATTGACCTTACGCTAGCCAAGTGAAGCCTCGCCCCCTCGAAATGTCCGGCAAGCCTTTCCACGTGCTAATCATGCAAACAGACGATCGGGTCAATACAGAACATTCATATTGGCATTTCTTCCACTCAACATGGTTTCACGATGTCATTTATACCTGAATACAAATTTGTCACCTGCATTATGCTAGCCTTGCAATATGTTGTTTGTCGGACACTTGCCATGTGGCTAATCAAGTTATTACCAGCTATAAGTGTACCTGTATTCTAATTGACCAATGGGTATCATCAATACCTGGGAGATAGACAGCTGCGTAAGGTACATTATTGTTTCCAAATATATTTATTATCAAATTATTTTAAACTAGTTTGATAAATTACCTCACTGATCCGCCACAATTCGTCCACAGATTGCAACAAAGTGATAGAGATGCATTGCTAAGCTTTATATATTATTTTACAAGTACATTGCCCGGTTAGTAGCCTATGTGAGACTATTATTTTTGGACATCTCGTAGGTGATTAACACCATACAGCCAAATCTTATGCTACAGAATCTAATCGACATGCGTGTAATCTCTTGCTTAATAAGGTATAAGCACATTCCATGCAGATATCACGTGCCAACAACCCTTAATAATGGATATTTGGTACTGGTAGTATATATTTAATGTTATTGATGCCAACTATATTAACATGTTTTAACGTTTGGTTCGGTTCACCCTAAATTCAAGACAAACTAATTATAAATAACATAGCAATATGAAAAATAAGCAGTAAATCCGATCACCCTCTCATTTATACTGTCTCTGAAATGACTCGCTGACGAATTATATAAGGTAGATGCTATTTGTATTTATATTGGTGCTCATATTCTGTACTATGTCATGAATATAATTATTGTGTTTGCTGTGTGTGTGATGGGTATTTTTACCTAGTTTGGGTATTATAACGTTATGGAATTAATACACTATTCCTTATTTTATAAGGCAATCAAGCATATCTTATATTAACAAAATGTCAACTAAAAGCGAATTATTGGGGTTAACATTTGGGAGAGTTCTATCCTATCCACAATAGTTCAGTGATTCCGCAGTGATGTGCCGCGGAATAAATGAAATATCACATTTAAATCACGAAATGGACTGCTACCTATCGTCGAGAATATGTCCATATCCATTGGAATTAAATTCTGCAACGTTAACCACATCTTACAGTTAATCTATTCTGTGCGTTGCAAAAGAATATTAGAAACAGGTTTTCGATTCCCAAATTATATATCAACATGTATACTATCCATTTAAAACAAAATTTGTTAGGAAACATACATGTTGGAGTATTTATTAGCTGATTTATGTGAAGCAACATTCAACTGTTTTGTTATCCATCAAACAGACAGATTAACATTAAACATACAATCACAGGTAATTATGTGTTCCCTTTGTGAACGAGAAAATATCAACTCGCTTTATTCAAAGGTAATACTGAATGTTCATATCAAATTGGTCTGTTATAGTATGCTATATACTCTATGGACACATAATTCAATTAAATACGAAAATATTGATAACTGGTGCGACATGTGGAATAGGCAGATAGTTGAATAAAGCATTTGTGTGGCCAAATTAAATGTATTTATGTATATAATATAGTTTCAGGTGAATTTTAGTGAGGGCATTAAATAGATCACTTAGCTGAATTATTACCTGTAATTTCTTCAACTATAGTTATATATTCTTCATAATCATATAACCACTTGTTATCCATAGTTATCTTTTCTGTTGAATTATTTGTTCGGACAAATAGTCATCAAATTATCGAACAAAGGGGTGAAACACCATGAAATAACTGCCCTTTGGCCATAGGATCCATATAACACACAGATGCTATCTTCTATCTTCAAAACCCACAGAAATCCACCCGGGCACCCAGTAGTGCCATTGAATGGAAGCATTTCATAGTACCCGGATGATATAAGTCATCCTACATGTCTTAAAGCACAGTTAGCATCATCCTCGAAATCACGGCCATTATGACTACACTAACCTGTAAGTGTACTCCTAATGGCCGTGTGTTTCGAGGATGAGTTAGCATTGGACATGACACGTGTGTTCAAGTTTTGTTTAACCCTCTCCCTGCTGTATTAGGCCCAGGTACTCCTTTTTAGCATGGAAGTGACTGAGAAAGACGGAGTAATATTATTATCAATGGGTTTTAAGGCATGCAATCAATTTGTTGACTCATGGTAAAACGTATTGCCATGGAAAGTATGTATTGGATTTGTCTATACAATTATATTAGGCAACAAGATCATTTTCTACTGGTCTTCAATAGTTTCATATATTTTTCATACTTTTGTATTTTTTATAAAAAGAAATGCAAGAATACAATGCGGAAAATGTATCTTGTTGCCCAATAAACTTGTCTACTTTCATGTAAACGTACGTTTGACCGTGAAATATGTAAATAAAAACCGTCATTGTATGCCTTTAAGTTAATGGCGCCATGGAATTACATTTAATATATGTATGTTAAAGGAAAACGTTTCAGTAGTACAAAAGTGACGAGATGTATGAAAATTGAATGCACTTCATAATTTTATAATGAGATGCTTCTAACTTAATTTAAGTTACAATCGAAATTAGAAGCTTGTAATAAATAACAAAATGAATATCATGATGCATGATGATGATGATGATGTACATAATTAGAACGCTATAGCATCACACTTTTCTATAGTTTAACTCTAAAACATTATAGCATATCCATAGCAACTTTGAGCACAGTTATACACTTTCCTCTGTGTTTTATTTCTGTATTCCGAGCAGGAAACGTCTCGTTAAGCATCAGTACTGTACTGAGTACTCATTTACTTGTCGCAATC
Organism: Lepetodrilus fucensis; assembly: GCA_032361325.1. Taxonomy (NCBI): domain Eukaryota; kingdom Metazoa; phylum Mollusca; class Gastropoda; order Lepetellida; family Lepetodrilidae; genus Lepetodrilus; species Lepetodrilus fucensis. The sequence continues at coordinate 5,874 of JAUTBV010080866.1, forward strand.
ACTCAAAACGCAAACCCTCTCTCTTCCATAAATTCCATAACTTTCATTCCAGTCTTAGGTTTCGAGTCTTTCGGCCGCTTTGGCGGGAGATGTAGACAGTCCATTCGCCTTACAAGGTCCTTTACGTTAGACGAAGTCCGATAGTTCTTGACCGGAGTCAGAGCATGTTCCAGCTGCTTGTACCGAGGGTCTCTGGTGAGGCTGTCCGGGTTGCCGTAACGTTTAACCGCTCTCCTCATGACTCTGTCCTTGATGCCCACCTCGGCTTCCTTGCCCACAGTTCCCAGCATGATAGTGGACGCTGTAGACACGGCCGTAGCTGTGTTGACCACCACTGGCAGTTTGGGTCCAAACGACCTACCACTGTCTGAATAGTACCTAATGGGCATGGATTCACTAGATTTAAAAGTCGTTTTCGGAGAAGTTTCTGGAATCAATTTTGGTTTGAATTTCGAAGATGTATCCTGTTTCTTTACCTCTCGCGGTCTGTCCCTGGACTTGGTTGGGTCCATCCTATTCAGAAATGCCTGTCGAGCGTTAGAGCGCTTCGGTTTCCCGCCACGTAAAGACGACACACTTGAAGCACTGTTATCGACGGAGGACCTGCGACTGCCCGCGTCATCACCCTGGGTTAACTTCCGTTTGAGGGCACTGGACTTCCGCTGCATCCGGTCCACGAACACCTTTTTCTCATAGGCGTTCTGACACAGGAACTTGTACCTCTCCTTTGACAGCTCCCACAGCTTAGCCTTGAGCATCCTCTCCTCCGTCACGTTGTCCACCAGCTGGCCGGACATCCGGGAAGCTTCATGACTCGTGCCAAGAGGATCCGCCGCCTTCTTTGCCCAAGCTTCCATCTCCTTCACGGCGTTGGATTTGTTGGACACTAACTTTGACTTGCTCACTCCTGCTGACGTGCTTCCCGACTTAGGATGCATAGTCATTATTTACCTCCGACCACAACGACTTCAACTCAACGGGTTAGGACGCATAGTCATTCTAAAGCTAAGATCATAATCGCTTTACCTCATATAGGATGCATAAGTCAATTGTCAGTTAGGTCATTGAAATTTTCCAGACGTCATCCGGGTAAGCGCAAATTACATTTATTTTTTACCACGCATATTACACGTAAATTGAACATAATCCAATATGAATTTATCCCAGTAATAGTGGTAAATAATGTGAAATCGATGCCTGTTGACCTAAAGTGTCGTGCCGGTCTGAAGTCAATCATTCAATATATGTTCCCCAGAGAACTCGCTGACAGTAGCTGCATGTTCTTTCTCCAACCTTTCCCCGGCCTTTCCCCGGCTACGTCTTCTCTTTGCGTCATACACTCACAACAGCTTCAATAACGATGTTATTCTGCACCGCAGTTTCATTGCACCGCCGACCCTGAAAAGAAAACATATTTGGAAATAGCATTATAAAGGTTGATTAGGTTAAACTGCGAGCAGGGTTAATTCACCCTAATATCAATCCGATAATCGTGAATATTAACCGACACAGGTCTATAACGCGGGAAGGAAGACATATGGAATGCATGGCTATAACACGGGATTGGGGGTGTTCTTGCTCGACCAGAACGAGATGCCCCCCCCCCCCCTAGACTGAAGACAGAGCCACGATGACACCACAGGAGCGTCCCGGATCCTGTGGTTCAGTTGTTTGTCATTGGGGCGTAAAATGTCAAATCCATATACTCATTGTCATCATAATTAACTCACAGAGAGAATCTATACTCCATACAGTATACGAATGATAATCTAATGTTCTCTATTGTAATAGGACGCCCGCCTAAGTAGGCAATAAGCCTGGTGTTTGTAGGAAGAATTTGTATATAGGTGCTGTTTGTAGGGACACAAATAGCACTATATGTCGTAACAAACAGAACACAGTTAGCTATGGACAACATACTCCATGCCAGGCTTTGGAGTTAGGAAGGGCTGCCTGAAAATGCGTAGGATTGTGGACGTTTTTTCCAACAATCTTTGAAACAATATGCGTTTACTATACTAGTGACATTGGGAAGAAAGAATGTTTCTTGTGTGGATGTGTAGATGTGTAGGAAGTTTAAAGTAAAATTTGTTTCATTTCCCAAAGGTTATATGGCACTATTATATTAGTTAAAGGTATACTATCATGGATGGTTTATCTATGGTTTTCTAGTAGCCCATATTACAGGTTAATAAGACTGTTATATACATGTACAATATCAGATCACTGTTACGATAGTTCGATGAACCCTAATACATTATCAAGTAACTTTAGCATAATAGTTTGGATCGATTCCAATATAATATCAAGTCACTGTAACATTATTGTTTAATAAACCTCAATACGCTGTCACAGTAACACTACTATTGTATTAACATTAATACGCTGTCAAGTCACAGTAACACTACTATTGTATTAACATTAATACGCTGTCAAGTCACAATAACACTACTATTGTATTAACATTAATACGCTGTCAAGTCGCTGTAACACACTATTATTATCTTTCTAAAACATATTTTATTCAAAAGAAAATGAATGAGAATTGGTAATCACAACAGTATAAACCCGCTGCCAAGTGACTATTTCACAATAATATCCAATTTTACCCATTATAACATACGATAATTCAAATATGTATTAGTACATATGTCCATAGCATCATATCGTTAAGATCTTCAAAACATATGCTGATTAAAGCACATGTTGCAACTGATATTTCACGTTAATTATACTTCAAGCGCATCATATGACACACGGGTTAAGATATTATCGACTGACATTCAATACACTGAGCTAACCCACCCACCCAGATACACGTGCAGTTATTGTAGTGTAGTAACAGATCAGGACTACTGTCTGCTACGGTTATCTAGCTATCCGGGTACCTGTCGTTATGCTTAGTAGAGCTTCTAAGGTACAGATCGATATACTGAATACAAGGCTGATGCATTGGATGGCTATTTCTCATGTCAGATGTGACACTTCATATCAATTTAACCGTCTCTAGGATATTGATTTTGATTTAGAATTGAAACTCAAACAGCAAACGCAAAAATATAAATGTCATATAAAGTAGAACTGTGTGTACGATTTTTGTAACAAGCTAGTATAGTCAATCTGTAAATGTAAACCCATTTATATAAGTGAATATCTACTTACGTTATTAGTATCACCCTTATCCAATATTGATATTCTTTAATAAATACATAGACAAATACAAATCTTGTATATTTATTCCGACATATATTAGATATATTCAACTGCATAGACAATATTTGCTACTAAAGAAATAATCAGATTTGACCGTATAAATTATATAAAGTACACGAATTTAATACTAAAATCCTTGATTTTATTAGATTAAATATATCTCACATTTGTGTTTGTTCTTTAAAGGCATAATACCATCAACATATTCCGCAAATATGATAATATCGTCAACATACTCAGCACAGTGTACAGACGACATAGAGAGACGGCTGGTACTGACGAACCAAGGATGGTGATTATAAGCCACATTGCAAACATCGTATCTTATCATACCGTCATGATCAAAGTGTTATGGTACCGAGAGAAACATTATTCTAACATACCTAAAATAGTTAATGTCCGACAGTACATTCAGCCAACATATCAAAGTTCATCATCTTTATTTTCTCGCTTATCAATGCCTTTTCAAAAATATTCTAAATTCCGCAAGTAGTCATTAGTTTATAATTTATCAACTTCAGAGTCATAAACAATAGAGGTAGAGATAGAGACACTGGACAATACTTTGATATACACGAGGGAAATTAGTTATGCATTTCAATGTAGACCGAAATAAGAATAAACACATAGTTAAAGTGGCACGATCAGTTAGTCTTTAATTGTGTTATGCTTTTCTTCAACACACATTATCCCGGAAACGTTATGTTCGTAATTCTATTGGAATACAATATTGGAAGTAACACTAAAGCAGCGTCATGTATGTAACAATGCTAACGTATTGACTAGCTGTGCACATGAATAGGTGTTTCTGCTAACTATTTACTGTACAGCTATATTTCACCATATATAACAGGATGACGAATATCGTTTAAAGAAATTTAAAAAAGAAAATGTCCCGTCGTATATGTTGAACCTATCATACAATACCGAGAAAATAACTGGACAGGGTCCCTCTGGGTCTCGGATTATCAGCGAAAAATATCACCGACCAGACTTCATCGTGACTAGATATACCTTGGTCTATGAGATCATACCGGCCTTATGCCTAAATGAATAGAGAGCTTAATTTATTTTGACTGCTTTTCCAATATTAAATGTATTCCGAAATCTAGAGATGTAGCACTGTTATACTGACCTTAACGGTTACCAGTTGGCAGTTACGGCTGAGATATTGCCTGGTTTGTAACTGATATACCCGAATGCAATGAACTCTTGAAGCCCTCTTACTGGCTAATTCTGGATTATCTCAGTGTTTTATAACCAAGTACAGCACTCCTCTTCGTGGTGCCCACCCCTGTCCACTGGGTTAGTGCAATTGTAGTTACGACATGCGTGGTGCGTGTATCAAACGCAGATTGATTTCCGATAATCTTGAAACGATTTAACGCCGCTCCGTTTATACTATTTGAAGTTAGTCTGTCCCAGGTATAAGTGTGTCACCAATGCACAGCGTAGTAATGAGGAGCGATGACAACGGCGACGACGATAGCGACGATAATGTATTGTTTGTAGACGACGATGAAACGTGCACTACGACACGGCTCATCAATCAAATGTTATTATTGTTAGCCTTCTCAGTGTCGGTATGACACACAGTGGTCTTCAACTGGGGAACAACAAGAAGTGTTTGATCAGGCATCATCAGCCAACTTTCCTCTCTATAGTCACGTTGTCACTATTACTAGAACTACAATATGCAGTTGTTACTATAACCAACACCGGAATATGTGCTGATGCCGAACATGAACACGCTTCTGTACCGTTGTCATACAGTCGACATACAGGCAATTTAAACATCTCTCATCACAACTGTTGGTGCCACTGTCAGTCCACTGTCCGCTGCGTATAAACATAAAACCGATTTGTCTATAGGAACATTGGCCAGACATACGAGTCCCATGCCGAACCTTCCAACCGACGAAACCTACAGTCACGGTGTTCTCTGGTAAACAATGGCCTCACAATGATAACATTGTATCCAGTTATTTCACAGTTAGCTAAGTTAAAAGCGGGTGGCTTAGACCTGATCAAATGCTATCTGTGGGAGACTAAGCAATACAAGATCACAGCGGTCTGTCTTCTACCAGACTACCTTGTTCCGATCTCACGACGATAACACTTGTTACTGGGGGCATCGTATTACCCCTTGTCATTTATACATGTACATGTACCTAGTCGCTACCTCTACAGTATCATAGGCAGCGTGACAGAGGCAATGCATATATAAGAAGTCGGGGAGGTACGGACAACACAATGCCGGATAGACGTCATGGAAGTTTGACATTTCGCCAAGGACATCATGTTTTTCAATGAGAAATCATTCCTCTTAACTTCTCGAATATCATGTAGTGTCAAACTCAATAGACGTGTATCCAGCGAACGATTAGATCAATGCGATACATTCGAACATGGAAATTAGCAACACCGTTGTATAACCAGTTAAATAGTATAAGATTGTGCTGCAAGCCACAGCTATTGGGTGATAAAACCGTATCATAATGACATGACATGACAATTAATTATACTTTATAGAGACCTTTGTTGATGTGAATCAAGTTTCAATCTGAAATTAATGTATTTTGCGTATTGTTTACTGTGGATTATTTTAATTTCAGACATGTTATATGACCTCAAAAGGTGTTGCGATATATAAATGTTGGCATTTACGGTTTGGGGGCTATATATGCATACAAATATATATAAATATTTTAGTCTTGTCCGAGCACAACCATGGAATCGTCCAAATAGAACATATATCGTTCTCAGATTTTCTTGACCAAGTTGCAAATGTGTCAAGTTTGGATTTGGATCAGGCCCCGAGATTACGAAACGTTTCAGAGTACAATTATATACTCAACTCAGAATGTTGTTCATAAGTAACGTTAGGTATGTCCCTAAAATATGACAACGGTGCCCAGGACTTAGAAAATAAAACATTAGTACCGGCACCAGACTCAGGTTTTATATACTCAAATACCAATTTGCAAAACTGAAGTTGAACATGAAATCGTAGCCTACTCAGGATACCGTAACCCCAAGGCAATTTTTGAATTTCCTTATAGAGCGCGAAGTGATAGTGTATGCCAGGTAGGAAAAGTGATGTTTTAAAAACATGACCTGGTTCTAAACGTTATCGTATACATGTACTAGTATATATATTGTGAATCTAGTACATGCACCGCATATATACATATGACAATAAACCCGTCAACATGGTATGACAGGAAAACAAGTTCCAGGAACATTTCTTGATGCAAAGAAAATCTCATCTATACCTGTATTTAAACATTTTTGGAAGTCTGATCATTCTGCAGATGCTAGTAGATAATACCGAAATTTCGAAATTTCAGGGAGCATACCTAGACAACACTAAATAACTGCATTTTTTTTTCTATAGATACCAGGAAATCGTACTTTGTTATGCCTGCATTTCGATATTTTCGGGAGCATCCCACTAAATGAAGTGTGCTAAATAGTATAAGTTTATACCAAGAAATCGTATTTCATTATGCGTATATTAAAGGCATAATATCACAGTTGATAGACCTGTATAATCGGACAAACGAATTTCGATCTGAGATTAATTACACTTGATTTATCCATCCAAATGTTGTTATTTAGTGATGTACTTATCCCCCAGCACTCGATAGGTATAAAACAAATCATATTTTATATTAAATAGGGGAACGTTCCGCTATTTATCTTGTCTAAAGATGTATCACTGTTCTAAGCACGAATTTTCGAGCAAACAGAGTTATGTCCCTTTGCATGATTTCTAAAGAGCCGTTGGCCGTATTTGATTTAAACCCGACTCTTAAGAGTCGCAGAGGGATTAGTCGCAGAGGGATAAGTGTGGCATGACCAATCCAATTTTGCTTCCGACGGGCCAGTAATATTATATAAATATATAGATACACGGGTATAACAAATAATTAAACTGAAAGCGTTTACTCGACATGATATAGGCCTATTTGTGAACAGCTCTAAATATTAGAATACTATTATTAAAGCATAAGGTGGAATTTCCATTTAGAATAATTTCTAGATTAGCGAAGTATATCTTGGACATTCTAAGGTAGGCCTAATGGTAATTATCTTCATACCAATGTGATAGTATCGTAAATAGCTTATGTACGATCCGAAAAAGACCAGCTATAAAAATACCGTTCTATGGTATTAGACATTCCGCAATGATTTACCAAAATATCATACACTAATGTGCGTCTCTCGGCTGCTTGTAATGTTACTTGGTTTAGTTTAAACATATTTTATTCACAATAGAACGGGATTGGGTACAAGCTATACCAACTTGGGAAAACACCCGCTCCTGAAATATTTACATTAACATTAATCGTGTCTACTTGATGACATATGTTGTATAGAATATATAAGTCGTTTGTCCCGACATTATAAGTGAGAGTGTGCCTATAGTGTTCCTCACTGTGGACAAGTTCAGGGTGGAGTTTGTGTGTGGATGCCGAGACGCGTGGCCATGTACTTTCTGCACTGTACTGCAATACTATGTCTTCTTTTACCTGGCCTTTTTCGAGGAATACCGATAATCTTCCTGCAGCCTTCTGGTAGGAAAATGTGTGAGAAGCTGGCAAGAACTGTTACGTTCCGCTATCCAATTACATTCCACATGAATAACATGACATGTCAAATAGACGACGACGGCACCAATCGCATTTCGTGGAAACCAACTGTTTCGGTAAGTTCGCACATCGGCAAATATGTTCCAAGATATTACGGAACGCAGATGTTCTTAATAAAGAATTCCTCAGTATGGGAATCTCTTTTATTGAGCAGCAAATATTTCGTTAAAGGCAAATGCGCATCAGCTGCATGGTTGTCGCTTGGTCAATCTAATTGAAATATTTTGACATTCTTTTCGTGAACAGCGAGTGTCCAAATACCTGAGTGTCAGTTTCGAATCTGATTTTAATGAGATTGTCGCTTGATTTAACCAGGCATAGTTGTCGATGCCGTTTCGACAATTTAGTGTTACTTTAATAACTTGACACGTGGAAATAATGTGTAGTAATGTTTTAATGTTTCTCTCGTTGTAGGCGAATTCAAAAAACACCCCCAGAAGACCGCTGATAATAATTGATACAAGGACGAAAGGAAAGCAGCTCGTTCCATGTAACAGTTTACTATTATCACAGTTATTTATGTGTCTGAGGTGACTCTTCACAAATCACAATATATTATTTTCTATTAGGCTATTTGTTATGTGCTTAAAGTTCCTTTCACACCAGAGGCGAATTTCGCGGTGACAAACCCGGCAATATACGTTCAGAGAGCAGGAGGAAACCCGCAATAACCGTAGCAATGAATGTTGCAGTAAACTTGCGAGGACCGGCTGGTACTGACAGACCTTAAGAATGATATCTGCATTGTCACTCGGCAGATAGTGCATCCTATCAATATCGCGTCTGAAATGTAACTTCTAACTTTCGGGAACTTTGATGGCTTGGCGGGATTTGAACTCGCTAATAATATGGCGACTTACAACATTAATTTCACTCGGGAAAGATAATCTGTAATCTCTCGTACCTCGTCGGTTATTGTCGACGTTCATTTCCGTTTTGTTTCCAGATGAGAAAAAGACAATGGAATCCAACCAACGTCCGCCTCGTTCTACTACAAGCATTACAACCACCTCGAACAAGTCACTTCCGATGAAATCGGAACATCTAACTAGTATAGAGGAAACGATTAGGGACGGCATATACACCTACACTGCCAAGTGTACGAGAAAAATACCGGAATTCGACTTCGTGCCCATGACAGGGCATACTCATTGGGGAGCCCTAGACAATATGTTCAAAGTCAACGGCCCATTGGGGGCCATATGCAAAGAAGACAGGGACTGTAGAGATAGTGATACCGTAGGATGTTACGTAGGTAGATGTCAGTGTAGGCCATTCCTGAGCTTCTCGCCGACATTGGGAAACTGCACCTCCACGTGTAAGTACTTTTTCAAATAATTAAATGCCGTTGTTATTTTGTTATTTGGTTTGCCAGTTTAGGACAGGAGGAAACCTGCAATATCCGTAGCGATGAATGTTGCAGTAAACCACAGGACTATCCATATATAGATATATGGTATTTTTTATTATAATTATTCAAAGTCCTGTGAGTAAACCTGCGAAACCGGCTGGTACTGACAGACCAAGGAATGCCACAGACAACGCATCCTATCGATATTGCGTCAAAAACATAGATGCCTGGGCCGGTATTCATAAAGGGGCGTTTTGGACTTAAGCCCCTTTATGAATACCGGCCCAAGTCTGAAACGGCACTGGAGCGGGTGATAGCGCAATGGTAGAATGTTCAAATGCCGTCACAAAAATTAATTATACCCCCTAGACAGGAGGCTTAAGTCCTTTTCATCATCAACATGGCTGCCGCATATTCTAGACCACATTTTCGCCTCGGACGTTCGCTAGACGACTACACCTTGTTTAAAGATCGCGAATATTGCCGGAAATTACAAAACACAGGGGATTCCCCTAGCAACCGCAGACTTTTTATGATTGAAGAATGTAATCCTTTTTTATGACTATGACAAGTCAAAATTAATGACAAGCCCCTTTATGAATACCGGCCCTGGGTATTATATCGTTTCTCGAAGATCTCATATTACTATACTAGATCATAAGGACTCTCGTAGCCAGCTCTAGTCCTCGCATATACCGGCCTCGAATAAACCGGACACTCGCTTATTGCCGAATTAATCTAAAGTCCCGGTCCCGTCTAACGCTATTTACGGCATATGCGTATAACGGACTTCGCATATAACGGACAAAGATAGCCGGTCCCAATGAGTACGTTATATGCAAGGTCTACTGTAATGGAAATTGTGCACTTACGAGAGAGCTATGGTCTCATAGTGTAAATGAGAGTTTCGAGAAACGTTACCCAAGCTCCCGGGACGGCATTTGAACATTCTACTAATTGCACTATCACCCGCTCCGTTCTTATATTGAGCATATTCGATTCAACACTCGACCTACCCTATGGTGACGGTCGCGTGATGAAATTAGCCAATGAGGATACTCGTATCATCATGAGTGTTTGGTCATTGGCTACATTTCATCACCCTAGGGTTGTCAGACGCACAGCTTCACAATGTAATGAGTCATGAGATTGACTATCATTTGACTCATCGGAAGAGAACGAGTTACAATATAAGTAATACATGTATATTACAATACACTTTACAGTAAGCACTGGAAATGTATAGAACAATCAAACAATCAAACGAGGATTTATTTTTGTAAGACATGTTATTACATTACAGGTAGTGAATATGGCAATACATACAGCAAGTACGAAGGTCTTGGCATAAAGGGACATAACTGTAAACGCATCGCATCAGTAGAGACCGTTGACTTTTGCTGGCAATATTGTCTCAGAGTCAGCTCAATTTGCAAATCTGCGGAGTACAAGGATGAGAAAGCAATATGCCTTCTTGGTGATGTTGTCTACCATGAAGTTGCAAATGCTACAAGGACATCCGGCTCGGAAGGATGGACGTTCCTTCAGAGAGACTGCAAGTGATACAGAACACAATAACGCCGTCATGAATACATACCGAATCTTATCAACGCCGCCATGAAGACATACAGAATCTAATCAACGCCGCCATGAAGACATACAGAATCTAATCTACGAACACTATTTTCAAATGAGATTTTGGCCTGAAAGAATATGTTAAACGTATAAAACACCTCAAAGGCGAATAAAAAATACCGCCTCGTGTTGTTGTCAGTTAAATATATGTAATGACATAATAGTGTTAGAATTGTACGATACCGAAACAGTTTGTCTACATTATACATGTAGAAGTAATATGATCGTGTAAATGGACATAGAGGTCACAAGGCATGTGCCTGCAGATCATTTTGTCTTTAGAAAGCAGGTCACAAGGCATTTCGACAATATGCCCCCAAATCGACTTTGAGATATTGTATAGACAGATTGACAGATACGAGAGCGCTGCTTCAGTAATAAATCAGTCAGTTCTTTGATAATTGATTATCATTCATTTTGATTTCTTCTTCTGTATGGGTTCCTCCACATCTGGCTGAGCTGTTCTCTTGGTCGGTTTATTCGTACATGTCTGGATGTCCTTGGGACAGATAGTCTGTCCAAGATGGTATGTCCATAGGGCAAGTTCCACTGTATGGGGATTCCAACCAAAGTCGTGATCTATGACGACAATGAAGAGAATTAAGTTCAAGAGTTTACATTTGATGATTCCCATGATTAATGATGTAAAAGTAAACAACCTAGAAATATGTTAATTATAATGTGTACTGTAACTATCTATTCGATAAAGTCATTCACAATTTAAACACATAATCATGTTGATCATAATACACAAAAACAATATTTAATGGTAGTATAGCCTATGTAATCAAACACGGAAATATAATTTGTAATAGTACTGCACAACATGGGTCTGATCAAATCTAAAATTCGCATCAATCCATTTAAAGGCATAATATCACAGTTGATAGACCTGCATAATCGGACAAACGAATTTCGATCTGAGACTAATTCCGCTTGATTTATCCACCCAAAGGTTATTATTTACTGATGTACTCATCCCTCAGCACTCGATAGTTTCCGCTATTTATCTAGTCTTTGAAGCATCACTTTCTACAGAAGGATTGTGCGAGCAAACAGAGTTATGTCCCTTTGCATCTATTATAAAGAGCCGTTGGCCGTATTTGATTTAAACCCGACTCTAAGAGTCGCAGAGGGTTTGCAGTGAAGATTTGTAAAACACACAGCGGTGGAACGCTTTTTGGAAGTACAAACACGATTTTATGTATACATGTCAAGTGAATATACTTTGCAGTTATAGCTAAGAACTGGTCCAAAACAACCATAAATATCCGTGATATTATGCTTTTAATATAGGCTTGTTTCTTTCCAAACTGCAGCCACCAAAATGACACAAAACTACGTGATCGTCTTCAATATATACCACACCTTGCTCCTTGAGCTTCTGTGATATGTCCTTGACCTGTTGCAGAAAGGTCGAGTAAGCAGACGGCGTGTACTTGAGAGGCAGCAGACTCAGCGCTAACATGCTCTCGTCCGCCATGAACGCTGCATGCTCCGGACAACCTGCCGCTAACACTGCTGAGAGCATACAAGAGACAGCTCGTACTTATCTCAAACAACATGTCTTAGATCATCCTATTTCTGGAAAATGACAAACGCATTAAAATACAAGTCAAGCAATTCGTCCAACACTTCGAACATTTGATTCACAAACTAGTATGTCCTCCACCTCGTGGTACGCATAGTTGTCTGTCGCTCATTTGTTGAGTTCAAGTAAAGAATTTGATCTTAGAACCACGTATGAGGAATATATGTAGACTGGCAATGCGGGTATTGAAATGGTCGAGATCATCAATTTGTTCAGTGTTCAGCATAAGGATATAACCAATCACGTTACCAATGGCATCACATTTGACTCACCGGAAGCTGTTGCAGGACCAATGCCTTTGAGAACGGTCAGGGCTTCCAAGGCTTTGGCCATATTTGGCAAGGCTCTGAAGGCTTTCTTGCTCGCCGAAGACACCTCATCGTGAGAATTAGACTCAGCAAATTGTTGCAACCGAGGACGAAATTTACCTCTCTGGAATATAACGTATTGGATTACCTTAAAATTTCAAATATTTCGAGCAGATTAGTTTTCAAACACACAATAATTAAACATGGTTGAACAATTACTCATGTAATTTGCTTTAAATATTAATGTAATCACAATCTGTGTACAACATTCTTTATTTGTGTATCCTGTACGGCATATATGGTTTGTGAGTTGAACAATTGAATATTGCTAATTAACTTACACTTAACTTCCACTTCATCAACTTAGATAGTTCTTCGTGTGTGATATATTTCTCTTTTCTCTGAGATATCAAATGGGCGAGTTCTTTTTGATACCTGCAGTACCAAAATGTTATATATTTATATTCACGTTAGATTTTAAGCAAATACCAAAATGTTATATGGTCGGACATCCATATTTCGTTACCCTAAGCACAACTCGATGTTTAAAATAGTACTTAAATAAGGCCCCCCA
>JAUTBV010080977.1:0-19200 GCA_032361325.1 Lepetodrilus fucensis
GCCTATTGCCTCCATCTATGACTGATACTGGCTTATTGCCTCCATCTATGACTGGTACTGGCCTATTGCCTCCATCTATGACTGATACTGGCCTATTGCCTCCATCTATGACTGATACTGGCCTATTGCCTCCATCTATGACTGATACTGGCTTATTGCCTCCATCTATGACTGGTACTGGCCTATTGCCTCCATCTTTGACTGATACTGGCTTATTGCCTCCATCTATGACTGACATTCCATCCTTAGGCGTGTCCGTACAATTGCAATGTTCAGCTATATTTCAACTACTGCCTATGCTAAAATAGTGTTCATCCATGTCAGATTACTGGACACATAGATAGGAATGAGATATACGGTAGCGTCAGATTACAAACATGAAGAATGGAATGTGATCTAGGTCTAGTTCTAGGTCTAGATTGAGATACCACGTATTTCTACCCAGTGTGTCTATAAACCCTTGTTCAATCTTTACCAGTCGTGGCGCATGACTTCTACTGTGACACAGTCGTTTTAGGTTACGCTCCCACCATAAACATATCACTGATAACGCTGGTATGCTGTATAAAACACCATGAAACCGCAAATCAATCACTGACTCGTCTCAAGTAAGCGGATCAATGATATTTATGTTATTCCTACAGCTTGACGCAAATATTTATATTAATAATACAAATATGAGTGTGTAACGTCGGTGTTGTTCTACCTGTCACATTCAATTGCTCTGCCCTGAAGCTATCCATATCGAATAATGATACAAAGAGGAAATCATTTATGACCCGTCTGATCTGGCATTGACACTAGATGCAAAACTTGGTGTTTATTTTAGATGAGCTAGAGAACGCTGAAAGCAGGGGGAAATAATGTGGTTATAATCATGCAGGTGTGAAGATAATTACAAATATCGATCCCTGTCTCAGGTCAATTGTCATGCCGCTCATGCCTTCTTGACAGTTCACTTTGCGATTTGCATCCATTGTGACTTGGAAATCTCAATTAGTCCCCCTCCTGTTGAAGAGCTCAAGTTTAATACGTTGCTTTTTGAAGACGTCGCAGGTTTGCGCTGCCTCCTTCTGTAAGGAGCTGACACTGCCATTTGCCGGCCTGTTTCCGTGTCCGGCGGGCTCCGCGTGTTGCACAGATCGAACCGTTAATTGCTCATCGATCTTGCAGACAGACTCCAGTTTTTTCGCGACTAGGGAAGTGTTTTGAATCTGGGACTGATCCTCTACTAACAAGTGAACTTAATCACTTTTCTGAGGAGCAAGCATCCCCCAGCTCCGAGCGCACACACTGAGACACCCGATATGTCGGCTCGCCACCACCGCCACCAGCTCAAGGTATCCGTCGACATCATGGGCAAATTTACTCACTGACAAGTCATTAAGGGAAGCCAGCTTCGTCTGTGCAGTGTGTTTGTTCGGGAACGACAAAACTCTCAAGTAGTTGCTCATGACGAAACGAGAGCAATTAGAAAGCAGTTGGTATTTTGTGCTTCTCTCTTTCTCTCAGGAGGCCAACAGCTTTGATTGAAGCAGGATCAGAAGGAAGGCTGTCTTGGCCGTGAATAATCCCTCCTCCTATGGAATCACTCCAGTCGCTCTCGTCTGTCTGCTCACACTTACACAGGCATGCACATACACTGTTCTCTTAGATCCTAGTGTATGTTCTGACCTATTCCTGTCTTCAACAGATGTCACAGTCTACTCAACGCAATACCATGTCAATACTGCACGTCTTTCCATCGGGAAAAAGTAGAAATAAACTTTCCTTGAACTAGTCAACGCATGCATGTCGATATCTTATGTCGGAATAATACAATGCAAGCCATAATTGATCAAGACACATTGATTGAGTCTTTAAAGTATGTGCTTGCACTTCCTGTATTGACGGCAGACAAGTAATAGTAACAGTCACAGTCGATGGCGTACTTCTTGTTGCATTCGTGTAATACAGTGGATCGTCCATTTTGAACGTTCATATAGTCATACGCATACACTCGTGTAGACAAGCCTAAACGTCAATCCGGAGTCGTTCTCTACAACTTGCTGAATACACTTCTTTAGTCAGGTTTTTACGAAGCCAATCATTTGAAAACCAGATCTTCTTTGATAGTGACTTAAAGACAAGAACGAATATTTAGCATCTTTCGGCCGTGTAGATGAATACGAACGATAGAACATTCTGAGAAATTAAAGCCTAATATGAACGGACAGAGGCCTTTCTCGTCAATTACATGAGCAGTAGTCCATTATAAACGAATTGGAAAACGTTGAAACGTGTTATTGTTTTTTTTCGCCAATCAATTCTGATGCATTACGTTCTCTGATGCTGGTGTATGTCTGTATGTATGTATAATGTTACAGTCAATGTCTAAAATCAGGCAATGTGTAAAATGTCTTCAATTTTCAGTGAATTTCGATTCACTTAGTCCATTTTTTTAAAGCATGAAATGACAAAATGACTGGCGTGAGTTTGATGAGAGAAAATGAAACATTTTATAAGTATTCACAAAGAATTTCATACATGTTTATATGTGTTCACATAGAATCGTGTGAATACCTATAAAATATATGTCATTTTGCACATTGCCTGATTTTAGACATTGACTATAACATAATCTAGTCAGTACTTGGAGTGCTACTCTGCTGTATAATTGTCTTATCTTGAAATAGTTGCCTGACGTTGAGGAATGCTGTTGTACAGTACTTTGAGTTCGAACAGTGAGAAGCACCCATTAACTAATGTGCTCCAAGACATGTTCATACACACACATAAATACGCATGACAATCCATGTGGAGATCAGTCATTGCACGGTGTACGCGTGGACAAAATGACATATGACCGAGAGAAGGATTTAAGCTCCAAATGAGAAACAGGAAATGCCCCATGGCCATTTTTGAAAACTATCGATTTCAGAGCTTATTGGTCGCTAGAGATACAATACAAACTACTGCTGAATGCAGTTTTGTTAGATACACTTTAATTCAATGTATTTTCGGTTGGGGAATGTTCTCGTAATTCGCTCTCTTTTCAGTTGGGGGATGTCCTCGTAACTCACCATTCCTTAAAAACATAATGAGGCCTCGGATCCAAATTGTTAAAGGAATGAAGAGTTATATTACTTGGTCATCCACCTCTACGAAAATAGCTGTTAAAATTAATATATTTCAAAATTAATCTGTGGATTTTTCTGTATATAACAACCGGTACATAGCCCGGATAGATTAGTTCCTGTCTCCACGTAAAGGAAATAATAGAGATTATCTCCTCTCAAAGAAAGACTCAATAAGCTGAAGGGAAGGAAGCGCACTGAGACAATACTACCAGTTTAGCCAAGATAGAAACCCGTCGCTAAATAACACGTGACCAATGTCTGATTATTTCAAGAACATTAGCTTACGTCAGTGACATAAATGATAGCAGCTAGCAGACAAGGGAAGATGCATTGAGTGCGGAACAGGCGTGGGCGTTACCATGGACACGCACTCCCCTGGGTGGCTAGGGTACCTTTATTTCCCTTTCCTTCTCTAAGACCCATTACGATAAGTACACCACTTTGTCCCCAAACATCCTCACGTTACAGGATTAATGTCTCGGAACGTAGGTTATAATCAACATCAGCATGGGATGTTCAGAAGAGTATCTACACGTACCATGAATCTATAGTATTCAATGAGGACTTTTGTTTATTATTTATAAATATATAAAAAGTCCACGAAAGCGTAAGGAATTTCCCATAGAAGGTATATGCACCGACGAAGATTATCAAAACATGTTATCAAATTAAATAGTTTTACAGTCGTAATTGTTAATGGTCATCACCATGTATTTTCATACACAATACACGTTGTGATGACGAAACGGCATGTTGGATCTATCGTGTATAGCGTCGTGATAGAGTGTCAAACTACCATTTCAAACTGTCTAGTTTGAATCTCGTTGGTGGTGTCACCTTTGCAGTTTGCTATATCTGTATGGGTATTATTTATATGCAATGTCTGCTTGTCAAACCATACCACGGCATGCTACTGGATGTGCGCCCTTACTAAGGACAACATAGACCACTAACTGAGCATTAAGTAGTGACATATCTGTACTGTATTTTGGTGGATTCCTTGTTCTACAGTACACCGTTGGCATGACTGTACATAGGCTGTTTCAGAGTAGTTGTGACATATCCTGTACGGTATTTTGGAGGAACCCTATGTTCAACCAAACCCTGTTGACGTGAGTGTCGGTGTTCCACATTACACTATAGACGTGACTGTCTGTGTTTCAGAATGTCTCACCACTGACCAGGAGCAGGAGGCGGCCTTCAAGTCGGACATGGACTCGCTCAACATCACGTCCAAGGAGAAGCAGCTGGTCTCCAGACTCCTGGACCGCTACAAGCGACAGGGCAAGGAGGGTCGTCCTGTCATCAACACATCTGACAGCATCCACGTCTTCTTCGGCCTTCAGCTCATCCAGATCCTGGACGTGGACGAGAAGAACCAGATCCTCAAGACCAACATCTGGTATCAGTATGTAAGTATACACCCACACGCCTACTGCTTAGGACATCGCGGCAGACATTCCCTGTTTGTGTGTTGCAATCCTCCCAGTTTTATAATGCTAACGGTTCAATTAATTTTGCTGAGATTATACGAACAAACAAGATAATGGAAAATTTCTAAAAATAGTTAGTAATAGTTATATTTCTAATATTGGTTACTTCATAAGATGTCACGAAGCCTGTGATCGATGTATTCTATAACGGAATTCTGTTATGATACTGCTGCAGCGGTAGCTATATAATAAGCATCTCGCCAAATAGTCTCCCCACTACTCGGAGGATTCTCATAATGCGTATTATAGAGTTTGTACTGACTCCTATGCATTGGATGGCATGGTGAACATTCGGAACAAACGCGGTTTATGTCAGTGTATGTTTACAAGAATCGGTAGTTAGAAACGTTCCATGCCATCCTCGAAATTACACCTAAGGTAATATAATTAATAAATATATTTTTTAAATTCTATTTTAACTGAAAGAACAATCACCATAGAATATTTTTAATAACATCAATATTACGCTGGTTTTTCTATGTTATTGTGTTAACTGTAAAAGTCTAATCCATAATACATGATCTATTCCGAGTAAAACCTTATATTATTTATAAGAATGAGTGGTTTGCAACCATAATTGAAGTTTGCATAAATGTTTCAATCGGTGATGTCTTTGTTTTTAATGTTTTGCAAGTTGGTGTTCGACAGTCTCTTTCAATGCTTTTAATGTTTTACGTAAGATCTTTTACATAGATACTACTTTCTGTATCCATGGCACTGTTCTGGTTGCGTTGTGTCGCTAACATGCACTCGGCAATTCTTAAATACACTGACATATAGCACTAACTGCCCTCAGCACCTGACGGAGGTCATTCTACAGGCGATGTCTGGGCGGGTGTTAAAGACACCTCGTGACTGGGGGCCATGATGAGTGACATCTAGACTGTTTCTTATGTTGTAGTAGTTGTGACAGTGGCAACAAACGGACATGTGTCTTGTAATCCCCATGTTAACTGGTTCCTTTATGGGTGATCTATGCCTGCACTTGGTGCTTGTCTGGAGTCAGATTAGACTACTACCGTAATCAGGCAGTTCCTACGTCATACATATAGTAAACCCATCTGTTCAGCTTTTCCAATGACTCTGTCACCACCTCTCGTTCAAAACAAACCTATCTATAAACCCCGAATCTCTCTTTCGACATCCACCTTTAAAATAATATATTTCAACAACTGCTTAAGAGACTCCGTGTTTGTGTGTGTGTGTGTGTGTGTGTGTGTGTGTGCGCGCGCGCGCGTATGTGTGTGTGTATATATGTATATGTGTGTGTGTATGTGTGTGCGTGTGCTGCCGTCGTCAGCGAAATTATCCTGAAGTACTTATGTGAAGTAATTTTGTACTTATGTGAAGTACTTATTTGAAGTACGTATATGAAGTACTTGTGTAGTTATGTGATGTACTTATGTGAAGTACTCTAACCCACTGGCTATGATAGCCATCTGTGGTGTTTTAGAGGATACATTCATGTAGATAAAAGGCACCAATGAAGGAACTGACAGGTTTGTCGCATGGGGATAACTTGCTACAAAGTACAAAAGTTATAAGAGTCCTACACACCTCATACCAGGAACACAGCTGAAAGCAGAGCCGTGTTCTGTCTGTACTCGAGTATGTTGTATGTAGGCCCATGTGTCCACCATCGCTCTCCATAACGTGTTCTATTTCTGTACAGTACACGTCGCGATTAACCTGCAGTCAGTTGAATGCCCCACTGTGTGCAAGACTGCCTTCTTTGAAATACATGACGATAGCAATGTTTATTTGCAAACGTAATATGTTTGTAGTGAAGCCATTCTGCTGACACATAGCCCCAGTGTTCTGCAACATAACTCAGACCTGTGCGTGAAAGTAATCACATTAAAACGGCATCGCGGACGTCGTCTTTGTTTGTCCGGTCGTGATGTGTGAGTTAACCTTAATAATACTGTCCTTGTTCCCCATTGATTGCCCCACTCGCTTCAGGCGGCCACCGCTTAATTAGGAACCCTAGCACCTAATTTGCCCATTTATAGTGTGTGTCGGATTTGGAGACACACGCACATTCATCTCCCTACCCTACCCCCCTCTTGCCAATCTTCCCCTCCCCCTCCCTGTTCTTCCGTCAATCTGTAGTCGCACTCGCAATGTCCCGGGGCGTGCTCCTCAGCCGATTCTGCTACGTCTCGTATGATAGTATTAAAAACAAAATGAAAATGAAAGAGATTTCAATTGCAGACTGAAATTGACTTTATCCGCCACGTTTTGTGTATGCCGATAGCAGGACATTTCAATTCGAATGTATTGGTGTTTCAATCTTATCTTGTCTAAGCTGCACGACGAAGAGAGACATTTCAATCTCAGCCCGGAAGATCTTCCCCGGCATCAGTTAGTGGAGGATGTGGCGGTCAAGTTGCTCCCCGTGAGATCAGAATCAGTAACTTTCCGTTGATCCAGAGTGGTTGTCAGCGACACAGCCAAACACAGGCAGACATATACACGTCTTCTTGTCACCGCAATGCAACTGTTCTGGTGTTAAAATTATTGCTAGAGTAATTGAATTCAGGTAGAGATGAAGCAAGTGTTGTATGTATCGTGAAGGAACGTGGCAAACTAGAGTCAACTCTTGCATGAAAGACATCAATTGGTTTAGCAATACTGTATTTTTCAATCGACTCATGTAGTTTCTATTAGCTATCCAATATTAGCTACACGTCGATTCTCATTGGTCAGACAGACGAAACCAGTGCCATAATTCTCGAAACAATCTTAAGTGACTACTCTGAGTTTTAAACTATGTCTAATTCTCGAAATAAATAAGTTACAATTGCACCTCAGGATAAAACTCAGTTATCAACTAAAGACATCCGGGCCAGAACACAGTCGGTCTGAGTGAAGTCTTCGTATCACTGTTTGTTATTTCATGAGAAGAAAATTGTTTTTTCTTGCTGCAGCCAGGACTAATGATAGAATCAGGGAAGTAATACACTTGACGGACCTCATCAGTCTGTGTGTATTTTCGCCTTGACCCCCGATCTACAGCCAGCAGGTGCTCGATCGCCGACTGTGAGGAACCACAAGACGTTATACCATTATGCCACCTTAGAGGGGGGTCCCGTGAGTGATCACGTGACCCGAGGGCGTCAAAGAAGGAGGCATACATACATCACGTTGACAGAGTTGAAACGAGTGGCGAAAATAAACGTTATTTGAGATGGCTCGCTGTTAGTTATCAATTATAAAACAGGGACTTATTATGATTGAAAGTCACGTCAACGTGTTACGTGTACCATTCATACGCAAAGATTCTATTCGGAGATGTAAAACATATAATAGTAATGCTTTTTATATGCACAGTATATTGATCGTTGGTAGATGATTAATGGTATATACGCGGCGTATTGATCGTTGACTACTAGTTTATTATATGTACGCAATAATTACCGTGCGCCAGTGTATCTATGTAGACATATCTAGGGCAAGAATTAAATAGATTTGATACTGTAAAGTATTCCCTGTCCTCTTAGTAATGGTTAAAATCGTGGTGAGAGAAGGGGAAATAATCCAATGAATTCAACAGTTCCGTACTATCAAACTGTAAATTGGATACTTCATTATTTTTCTTGTGATTCGAGCGTAATATGATATGTACGTAGTGTATTTCATATCCCTAGTACTCACCAATACCCTCACATCACATACCATAAGATTGACATGTGTAACTTCCCAGCTGCACAAACCAGCCAGCAATGTCATGTTTTGAAGACGAAAAAAAACCAGAAAACGAATTAAATTGTATTGGAGGCCAACATGGGCTGTGACCATAAAGATTCCGATAAAATTCCAATCGGTTTCGCAAAAACACTGTGGGTTTAGCTGTGGGTGATAGTGTGAGGTTATGTTAACCCTGATACCCTTCCAGCCAGTGCACCTACCAGGTCTCCTGTTAGAGAGCGGTCTGAGCATCTACGTTGCAACCACAGAGAGGTCAGTAGGGATCAAGCCAGTACATCTGGTATTATTCACCTAATAACTGGTCTCAGGTTTAGAATATATACCTTTAATCTCCGACTACAGACCGTCAGATATGGCCATTTCGTTTTGAGACGTTCCTACTGCAGGTATTGAAAATACATTGAAACATTCCTGATTTAGGTAGGGAACAAACATTGAAACATTCCTGATGTAGGTCGGGAACAAACATTGAAACATTCCTGATGTAGGTAGGAGAACAAACATTGAAACATTCCTGATGTAGGTAAGGAACAAACATTGAACGATTCCTAATGTATAGATAGTGAATAAACAGTACACTATTGCTAACGTAATCATATATGGAAATAGTTGAATGTTCATTTGTAGTTGTGGATTGTTCGAGAAGTAAATACCAGAATTTCAAGACCGAAATAACATGCTGATGGGAATAGCCCTAACATTCACAAATCCATATACGTATTCTATTAACAACACACTTACCTTCAGAGCTTCGCTGTAAACCTAACTTTTATTATTTAAAAATTGTGATTGAGAAGATTTTCGGTTGGCATGGCGTCTGTAGACGTCATTTATAATAAACTACTGAAATCAATAAATGCGTGCACATCAATAATAATCACACGCACTGGTTAGGTTGAAAACGATAGATAATGAGTTTAATGAGTGCATGTACCTAATGACCCCTGTACTTTATATGAGGTAGGTGGGGCAGAAAGGGTGGGCGTAGATGCAATACATTCTAGATATGCAGAGTGTGATGGTTACAACCAATACGTCCTGAAATAAACTGACAAACTCCACTCTGGAAACTACGAGAAACGTCTAAATTCAATTATTCTCGATCATTTGTTTTACGTATATTCTCCATCATCATCATCAGCAGTGTCATAATCATCATCAACATCAATATTATCATTTTCATTAGTAGTAGTAGTAGTAGTAGTAGTAGTAGTAGTAGTAGTAGTAGTAGTAGTAGTAGTAGTAGTAATATTATCATTATTATTATTATTTGTATTATTATTATTATTATTATTATTTATATTACCGGTATTATGATAATGATCTATTATTATATGTATTATTATCAATATTATTTTAGTAGTATTAACCTAGTCTTGATGTTAACTGACAATACAGAATTGATAATATTCAGTAGGTACTTAGTACGATTAATATTCCTCTGAACCCCATCCACGTGTGTTTATGACGCAGGGTTTAATAACTAGTCGACATTTTACAAAGGTAAACAGACAGTCTATCAACGAAATGTTCCACAGACCCATCTAAATTTATATCTTTATTATTGGTGTCGGATGAGGGATAGGTCAAACATTAGATTGTCAACACAGCAAGACTGGAACTAGTCAGAAGAGAGCTTGGAATGGCCTTTAGGTACACACGGCAATGCTAGCTCATTTCAAGCCAGCTAAGACTTATCACTTCACATATATCTCAGTTATAGCCAACTATTTAATACCAGGTTTTTATAAATGCGTTTGTATATATTGTTCGGATGACTCTCAATCTTCTTTTCTTTTACATGTAGATCTGGCCGCGATATTACGAAACTTTCTGAGTACGATTTCATGCTCAGACTCAATATTTACATGACGTTTTATGAACAAAATTCTGAGTTGAGTATGAAATCGTACTCAGAATGTTTCGTAATCTCTGAGCTTGGTATGTTTCATGAATACCAAGTTATTCACATTATATATATTAAGGTTTATATATGGTATGTTTCAGGAATAACAAGTTATTCACATTATCTACTAGTATATTAAGGTTTATCTGGTATGTTTCATGAGTGCCAAGTTATTCCATTATATTAAGGTGTATATATGGTATGTTTCAGGAGTGCCAAGTTATTCCATTATATTAAGGTTTATCTATGGTATGTTTCAGGAGTACCAAGTTATTCTATTATCTATATTAAGGTTTATATATGGTATGTTTCAAGAGTGCCAAGTTATTCCATTATATTAAGGTTTATCTATGGTATGTCTCAGGAGTGCCAAGTTATTCCATTATATTAAGGTTTATTTATGGTATGTTTCATGAATGCCAAGAAGTGAATTCACATAATTATATCCAAGATGTTTTAGGAATACTAAGATATTTTGCTGGGATGTTTATGATGTTTCAGGAATGCTAAACTATTCTGTATTTACATGTGTCTATGATATGTTTCAGGAGTGGCAAGACGTGCTGTTGTCATGGAAAAAAGAAGACTACGACAACATCACCGACATTCGGATTCCCTCGGACAAGATTTGGCTTCCGGACATCCTGCTGTATAATTTGTAAGACATTTCAATTATATACTTTTAATAGCAGTAGTTATTTGCCTGCATACTGCTTATGGCCTTCGTGTGATGTTGGTCGTATCGTTGCCAGCATTACCCAACTGTAGAGAATGGTATTAGATGTTCTTCAATACAGCTAGTTCTCGATAACATCAAAATATCGAGGAAAATGTTAATCACGTCAATATATCTACAGTATGGCCAACTGTACGAGGAAACACAGATATAAATATCCAGCATGGCAGACTGTAGGCGATAACACCAGGATGTCTACTCGTGAATGGTTATTCATGGTATTCACGGAGTACTTTGTTAAGACATTGAGAATTAATGTTTTTTTCGGGAGCAAGCAACAGTTACCAGAAAATGTTAAGATACACGAATATTTGACTTTCTTAGTTGAATATATACTGTATCGCATGTCCTAGATGCACTCCCACCTCCAAATGAACCCCCACCCCACCTCCACCCCACCCCCTCACCACTGCCATTTACGTCTGAATCTGGCTGCATGGTGGAGAAGCACCATGTATGTGACTGGCATTGGAGAGGAGGCGACATGACGAAGTGCTGGTTTGGCGTTTATCATGGTATTAATGTATCATGCGTGGCACTATCCACAGAAATCGCGCCGTGTGTGACAGGGTCGGCTACACGGGGGTCCGTGACCTACAGTACTACTGACATCTGGAGATATTTATACCCAACGTTAACGTGTCTCTAATAAAACAGCCATCGTGGATCAGTCTATAAGGCTCCACACAGCGTGCAGTCTCAAATGGAGCGCCCCCTACCTCCCCTTTCCATTACGTACAGCGCCCTCTCATGGTGCTCCTGAGGTTTCTTCTCCATCCAATTTATTTGAATTAAAATATCGAAGTGCTGACTGTATACGAAAGAAATAATAACTATGCAAGCGTCGTTTTTATTTGCTCGTAAATAATGACTCTTGGCTGTAGCTGCTTAATTTGTAAAGTACGTCATCGCCGATTATGTGCTGCCAGAATATAAACTAAACTGCTGCAATGTTATATAAAAGAATAGAACTGTTTATTGCTATGCCGTTGTTATAACTTGCCGTTCATTTTCACCTTCGTCTATTTGTCATTTGCGCTACTGTATACAGTATGGTCTTTCCATCTTCACCTACCAAGTGTATGCTCGCCTGTTGCTACCATTTCCTACTGTAATTCTGTCCATTGTTGTCTTGATCTACTTTAGGATTGCCTATTGCTTGGCGTGTCTTGAGGTACTCTTGTTTATTGTAGTATCTATGTAAACTTAGGGTTGTTTGTTACTGAAGCCTAGTCAGTTACTGGCTTGTCCTACTGTAAGCTTAGTTATTGAGGTCTAGTCATATTCAAGCTTGTTTATTTGACGTATATTTGAAAACATATTTTAGTTGGTAACTTAGAAGATAGTTGAGCATGCACTATTTAAAGCAATATTTAACAGACAGTTTAAGGGATGAATACCACTTTTTAAATCAAATAATTTAACATGTTTCTGGCGTAGTATATTTTCAAAATATATGTCCTATCATTTACCAACATACCACCACGACCTCTCGATTATACACCCACCCCCATCCCTACCCCCGCCGTATCCTATGTTCCTGTGCCTCGCACTGCTCGTATTTCCGGCAATGTCATGCGCAGTAGTGAGTAATCTCAAAGGACACATGTCAACCCCAGTACTGGTAAATACTCCCTGTACAAATACTGGATTGACAACCAATTATATGTGTTCTTCTTGTATATTTCCTCCGAGAACGAAATGGGTGCTGCTGTTGAGATCTTTCATTTGTGTTGGCAATAACTAACATTGTGACTACACGCACACTTCAGTGGCATCTCGTGTCACATTAACATATGCTGTCGACACTTCCTTCATCATAGAGTCATGTCCTCCGCGACCTCCTCAAATGCCTGTCCAATTAGTTCTCGTCCATGCAGTAAATATACATTGGATGTCCTTTGTCGGAATTCTACATCCCGACACTCTTGACGGTTATACCTACACCAAATATGGTATTCAGATTTAATGTTGGGATGTCTCGATAGAAAGTATATTAAATGCGGGAGTAGTGGGGTTTTTAAAGCATTGCTATTTTCATTTTCAATATTTCTTTCTAAAATCCGTTTTGGAATCAGTTTTAAAATTATGCATATATTAATAGCCTGTATGTACATACTGTGTCTTCTTCGTACTAACTTCAAACAGTGAGTAGGAATTGTGAATGATGTTTAGAGACTTCTCTGCCAATATGATAAATGTCATAGGGATGTATATTTAGAGAGCATCTCTGACAATAGAGCACGAGGGGAAGCTGTGTCTGACAAAAGGTCATCGCGGGGAATGACGTTAGAAACTCTCATTTAGCAAACATCCACGACTGACGTTTTATAATTCATTATGTAAATAATAATTTTGTGAAATCCATATAAGTAATGCATATGAGGTAGCAATATTGCCTGTTTAATGCCCTTTTACTCAAAGTAATCTTCGTGTCTGATTTGTAATTCAAATGCGTTGGTTATTTTTCGGAGAGACAACTGACATGTTGGATATTCCAAGGAGAGTCGATGCAGATATGCAATCGTTTGTATCAAATATACACTCTATCCGTCCAGCTCTCCGCATGTCAATT
This sequence comes from Lepetodrilus fucensis, assembly GCA_032361325.1. Lineage (NCBI taxonomy): Eukaryota > Metazoa > Mollusca > Gastropoda > Lepetellida > Lepetodrilidae > Lepetodrilus > Lepetodrilus fucensis. Next base: position 13,541 of record JAUTBV010080977.1, read on the forward strand.
ATAAACACTTCTCATTTCTTATTTCTGAATTTCTTTCATTCTTCCTGGAGCGCTTGTTTTAAGTTGTTATAACGTATAACCAATCCTATTTATTCATCTTGAATAATGTATTATAAACCTTAAACCTTTAGATTGTGGAGGACCCCATTATTGGTGGAATGTTGACGAAGGCTTGTAGTGGTCGACTGTAAACGTACATTGAAGTCATCAGCCATCTACAATCTACAGTCTTTACGTTCTAACCAATACTGTTTGCACCCCTACAAGTAGCATCACTTTGAGTCCGCCTCTTCCCGCCAGTTATCGCTGTCCATGATCACCAATCACGTTTCATTGCACCTCTGAAGAAGCTAATTCCACAAGGATCGCAGCCTTTATGCTCAGATGAATATATTGATGTTTAAACTAAACTTCACGGATTGGCGGGTTATCTGTATGAGCAGGGACTAGTGTACGTGATCAATGCTACGACTGTCTCGGTTCCTCTCTGTCTGCCGAAATCTTATTAGACGTTGTCCTGCAATCTACAACAAGCTATTCTGTGTATGTAGCAATCACAGAGCTGGCGTCCACGCTCGTAGATTACATGTAACAATCATCGTTCTGCCACCCACCGCTCAGTTATTACATGTAATAATCAACTTCATGCCATCATTGCTCAGATACTGCATGTAACAATCACATAAATATACCATCTACATTCAGCTGTAACATGTAACCGTCGTGTTCTGGTCCCAGTCTCCAGCGTTCTGACACTACAATTCAACTTCTAAATTTAATGTAACAACCATCTTCGTCTCGTCTACACTCTACTATTACGTGTTAATAACTATTAGCATGCAACATATTCCCAGTGCTGTCCGAGTATACAGACGCGAGTCCTCCATACAGCAATCACTGCCCTGATAAATATACAATTCTTCTATTGGGTAATCATCATCCTAAAATCTTCACCCAGCTCTTTCATCGACCAAGCAATCGGTGAAATTCATAGCGTTGATCTCGCTTCAACTGGTTGCCCTCAATGCTTATTAAGTATCGTATTTTCCGCCCAGTGTTTGAAATAATTATCCAATTTGTTTGATTCAAATGTGGCCAAATGGTGGTTTGAAATATTACACCTATTAGCGTGGTCGGTCTTATCTCCTGGCCGCCAAGTCATCTCTGTGCTATTAGGCCAGGCGGCGACAGTGGCCACAACTCGCGAGACGTGGAGGGACTGGCACTGGCCGAGTTGGGCAGTCGTCCTCTCTCAGACGTCAGATGCCAGATGTCTGGTAGCAGTCCGACAGGGTCAGGTTTTCTGACAGTTGGCAGTGGAAATCACAGATCATTTTATTCTGTGCTCTCACCATAATTAAAGCAACTATATAACTTTCATTTCGGTATTTCTTTCATATTGACTTTTGTATTTGGTCAATATTAACATGGCGTATCTTTATATTTGTCTCTGAATACAGTGAGAGGTAAACTGAGAAGACGATATATGTTGTTGTGGATCAGCGTCGATATTTAGCAATGTACTTAACATGGAAGTATTGTCGGTCATTAAGATGTCACCAATTACGTTGTCCGTCATTACGTTGTCCGTCATTACAATGTCATTACAACGTTAGTTAGTATATTACAATGCCAGTCATTATATCGTCGTTCATTATATCGTCACTCATTGCTGCCCATTACACGGACTTCAGACTTATTTTTGTTTGAAAAAAGGAATTATCTCTATTTTCAAAGACAGTTTGAATTTTTACGAGTCATACCTAGTCACCGGTATGATGCAACAAAGGAATGTCGCAACCATTTCTGTGGAGCGGCAGAAGGTTACAGCAGTGTGAACTCCACTCTGTGTTTGTCAAATGAGTGTTAGTTGCAATTACATCTCTGAAACTACCTCTGAAGTCTATAATGGTACGTATGTAGTTGGATTAGGTTACTGTGTACATCAAAACCGTGTTAATGTTCATGAATGTCAAACATATGGCATGTCAGAGATGCTAATAGCCAGTTACCTAGGAAGATAAAAGTGACAGTTTTCAATTACTGAATAATTCCAAGATACACAGTGGCCATTGAGGATAAAGAAGATGGCCGCCATCATGCTTGTTGAGGTGTTTGCTGTGAGTTTCATGGCTTTGCCAATTTGCTTGAATCACCAGCTTAACTTCATTCTCTGACTTGGCAATGGCACAGATAACTAGCTGTTCAGTCGCTTGTGAACGCAATGTGTGTGTGTGTGTGTGTGTGTGTGTGTCCGTATGTGAGTGTGTGTGTGTGTCTCCGTATGTGTGTGTCTGTGTGTGTTTCCGTATGTATGTATGTGTGTGTCCGTATGTGTGTGTGTGTGTGTGTCAGTATGTGTGTGTTTGTGTGAGCGTGCGTGCGTGGGTCTGTATGTGTGTACATGTGTATGTGTCCGTGTGTAGACAGTTCGATAATATCTAAGTCTGCGTGTCAAAGGCAACAGACAGTTAGGTTATATTGAAATGTATATTACAGACAGTTAGTTCATATCCAAATATATATATTGGCAAATATACTTGATAATATCGTCATCTGTATTGGCAAGGAGTTTGTGGCTGTATAGAAATCTATATTTGTAGACGGTTAGGAAATATAGTCACATGTCTATAGATGAATTACCAACATCAGCCTCCGATTACTTGCACTGTACGCTATCGTCCACAGTACAGAACGTAAACTTTACTATGAAGTGTGTCAACAACACATTAGAATGTTTCAAATTGTTGAAATTGTAAAGTAAAACAGGATTGCAAAACCTGATATTTATATAGCATAGATTATTGTTACAAGTGCATGTATATATAGACAGTTGTATCGATGTACACAATGTTAGATATGGTCAATATAGATCTAATAACGTTAGATGGGTAGTTAATGTTGTGAAATAATTTCCAATATAATCTGTGTTGTATTAGATACTAAAATTAATTACCAAAGGTTAGTGGCTAATTCATACTCCGTCGTCAATGAGGTTAAACACTAAAATCAGTATTATATGAAGGAAAGTAATCAAGTACTAGTATTTGTGTCAATCACTGAATAGCTTGAACTATATTTAATACCAATTTGGTAATTAAGAACTGTTTTTAAGAAAGACTGGGTTGAGCGATATCAGATGCCAATGAAGATATCTCTTGAAACACTATGTATATCCGTTAAAACGTCATTTCAAATGCATCGTATGTATATGTGTGGATGTTATTTAATAATTAGAACTAATACTTAAGATATTATTAAGAAATATAACGGGGCAATATCCATTAAGCAGTTTAGCTTGTATCTTACGACAGTATTACATGTATTTATTTTAGGCTTGTGTGTCAATTAAGTAATCCATTCAGCAGGTGTTAGGAAAACACTCTTGTGTTTTTATCATGTCGTAACGGTGCCGCTTTACGTAAATAACGACAACTGTAAAGAAAAGTGTGTGTCGTCTTACTTTAAGTTTAAATTGACATACTCCCGTATACATAATAGTTCATATTAACTGTTATTAAGTAAGAGTTGGGTCTGTTATTTGACTTGAGGTAAAACTTGGGTGCGCTAACGTACATTATGGTACACTTGTGTGTGTTACGTTTTTTAAACAGTTAAGTGAGATTCGTGTTTCTAAGCAATAAGTCATGATAGATATGTTTATTTCTGAAAACCTCACCGATATTTTTTGTTAAAGTCCCAGTTGAGGGGAATCCAGTTGCAACACAGCATCAATATATGGCCCTACGTCTGCTACTTCATCACCTAGGAGCGATCAATGTTGTCTAGGAGTGGGCCAACAAAAGTGTATGTTCAGCAGGCAAAAACAGGATTCAAATCCATCAGATAAAATAGTCTGTTTGGTTTGGACACTTAGGTCTCTCCAGACACTGAAGTCGGTTTTTTCCTGCATGTTCAGGGGTATTATCTAGCACTGTACGACGACAGGCAGAATACGTAGTCCGAGCACTCGGGACAGATAGCACGGCCGTGTTTAAGGGACGTGATCCCGAACTCAGATAGTAAATATTACCAGTCACTCATTCCTCTATACAGCAGATAGCGTCATTCTCAGCTCCGTGCGTGATACCGGCCAACACTGACAACACGAAATACACTTTTATTGTAATATCGATCTAGGAATTTTTTAATACTCGCCCACCAAAAGTACAACATGTTATATAAGAATTAATACTGGCCCATCAATACCACCGTGTCAATGCAACATCTGTATCAGAATCATATAATACTGGCCCACCAAAAGTACTGTGTCAACATCTACTAGTATCTACAGAATATATTAATACTGGCCCACCAAATTTCCAACATTTATGTCGGAATTAGTTAATACTGGCCCACCAATACCACCGTGTCAGCTCGACTTTTAGTTAATACTGGCCCACCGTGTCTGTTCGGCATCTAATTAATACTAGCCCACCAATACCACCGTGTCAGCTTGACATCTAGTTACTAGTAATACTAGCCCACCAATACCACCGTGTCAGCTCGACATCTAGTGAATACTGGCCCACCAATACCACCGTGTCAGCTCGACATCTAGTTAATACTGGCCCACTAATACCACCGTGTCAGCTCGACATCTAGTTACTAGTAATACTAGCCCACCAATACCACCGTGTAAGCTCGACATCTAGTGAATACTGGCCCACCAATACCACCGTGTCAGCTCGACATCTAGTTAATACTGGCCCACCATTCGTATTGATGTGTGTTCGTGTATCGCATGTGGTAGTCTAACGTGTAGTCTGTAGTGTTGCATCCATATATTGTAACAACTGGTCTTCAATTAAACGGCTCTGGGTGAAACATGCCGTACTGTAGACAGTGGTCGATATTATACAGTTATCCCTTCACGACTAGTTCACGTCAAATTAGCTGTAGAGGTGAGTATCGGCTACATCAACAGAGTTACGAGATATTTAATGATTCCTGCTGTTTATATAGCGAGAAAATGTGTCTGATAATTGCCACTTCTAGTTGCTTTATTATGGAATATTCTAAATGAGTAATCAACTATATAATTGGATCTTTCTTCATGTGAGCACTCTCTGGGTTGCATCTATGATTTACATGCAGTTTCTGTCAGATATGCGCATCAATTACAAGGCGCCATTATGAAGACATTGTATGTGTGATGGTCTGTGCTTCTGCTCATTAGCTGGAGTCAGACTAACTGTACGTGTTTGTCCCACGACCTTTACACGTCTGCTTCACTATGGCGTAAATCTCCTCGTCTGATACTGATAAGTCACAGACCAGGGTCTGCTTTCTCGAAGCTCCCGTATCCACTACGAGATCATCGTAATAGGTGCCCGGTCGCCCTGTGTAAGAGATCGCTACGAGACAATATCGCTTTCGTAAGTGCCCGGTCGCCCTGTGTAAGAGATCACTACGAGACAATATCGCTCTCGTAAGTTCCCGGTCGCCCTGTGTAAGAGATCGCTACGAGACAATATCGCTCTCGTAAGTTCCAGGTCGCCCTGTGTAAGAGATCACTACGAGACAATATCGCTCCCGTAAGTTCCCGGTCGCCCTGTGTAAGAGATCGCTACGAGACAATATCTCTCTCGTAAGTGCCCGGTCGCCCTGTGTAAGAGATCGCTACGAGAGTGCTTATAGATATGTGTCATAGATCCTTT
>JAUTBV010081087.1:0-37364 GCA_032361325.1 Lepetodrilus fucensis
TCAAGCGTAATTAGTCTCAGATCGAAATTTGTTTGTCCGATTATACAGGTCTATCAACTGTGATATTATGCCTTTAACAGAAATATGAGTAACTAACTGATATTTATCCTTAAGATTTTTTAAATTAAACAATTATGTTAAAAGAAATATATCCGGTAAATCAGTAGCTGATTTTTATGCCTAAGATTCTTCTTTTTTTTTATGAGCAGATATTATCAAAATAACTAATGTAAATGCAACAAGAATAAGATAAAAGATTTATAGTACAGGTATTATAGCATGTACTTATATCGATCTGATATTGTCCCACATGACTTCATTCATTGTGGTTCAGCTGTTTCTGACCCTGAATATGTATTTACTATTTGCTGGAAAGTCTGCAGTAATCCACACATAAGGCGAAATAAGTCCTAGTTTTGGCAAATAGCCAGCTGACAACCTTGAAATAGCATGACTAGAATAATTTACACATTATCAATCAGAAAAAAAAGTGGGTTCAATTTTGAATGCAAGATATTATGATGCAAGGGGGATTCTTGGATAGATAATTAATGTACATGTAATTACCATATTGATAAGTAGTGCATGAATATATCAGACTTGTGCTTAATCATGTGGTACTATAAATGTATCCACCAAGTAAATATATATTGATTGCACTATTGATTGCACGGGAAAGATTCCCGCAGCGACGTTAAACTCTATATTCACTCACTCACACTATTCATGCCGATAAATCGTGCTTGAGTGGCCATACATGACATGCACATTAACCATAAACAGTTCTTTGAAATATTTGATATACGAGTAAAGGCTTTTTGAAGTAGATGCGTCAATAGATGTGTTGTGTAATATACGTACTGAGTGTGAATTGCTAGTATATATTTTCTCAGATAGGATATTAAACCTTCAAAATAAATCAACCCAAATTGGGCACCGGTTGTATGTGAACCTATTTACAAGAATTTATTACTTTGATAGTTGATGTTTGTAGTGTTCACTTTTTTTTACCATCTGATAACTTGCTTACTTTTCTTTAGTTTACCATCCAATATTGTCTAAATATATTTTTAAATTTTTAAAGTGTACATGGCTATCACGATTCATTGGTGCACTGAAGAATTGCTGCTTATCTTCTAACATCGCGATACGTGATTCACTCTTCATGGGTTGATTTATAATTCTATTGCATTTTCAAAGTTTATTTAACATCAGTATTGCGAGCCTACTATCACAATACGTATGGAATCATGAGGTTGCCATATCATGGTTTTCAATGTTGTTTACTAAATATTGAATTGCACTTCTCATAATACTATTGAATAATACCTTGATTGGATAGATAAGCCATAATATATGAGTGAAGGAATCTTGAAAGTGGCTCTAAATCCCAATACAAAAGAACATTTTTTAATAAAAGTGATAGGACTGTTTAATAAGTTTTAAAAAAATATATAGCCATGGCTTTCAGTGTCTCATTTAAAAATCTTCTTCATAATTAGTCTTTGTTAGTCTTTGGTAATTTATGTATTTTTTTAATTTTTATTTAATTACATTTTTTATTATGTTTTTATTTATTTATTTTAATTTCTTTCTAGGAATTATAATCATCGCAAATGGGTGAAAGATTCCCGCAGCGACATTAAACTCCATATTCACTCACTAACCCTAGAAATTATCATCTAATAGAAACCTATTTTGTTCTACCTTATTATTTTCACGTACACTGTACAGTAATGCAAATATATTATACTATGCTATTCTATCGTTTCAGGCAATCACTCAAGGCACTCATCAAGGCCTGGCTCAGGTAACAACAGACGTAGACGACGTCCCCAGACCAGAGGCTTCGACACAGCGGCAAAGAAAATGAAAGGTCGCAGCTCGGACGAATACCAGACTTCAGACAATGACAGCATCTACTCCGATGACTCCCTCACGCAGTCTGATGACAAGCGCCACGCAGAAAGCTTGGAGAACCAGGAAGCTGTAGCAGAAATCTCCCACCTAAAGGAGTCCATCCGGCAGCTGACTGCAGATCTGGATACCATGGATTCCGCATCCAGTGTGAGAGACACCAATGGTAACACCCCAGTTCTGGATCTCGGAATAGTGGCACAAAGGTTTGCTCAGTCCCCCACGGAAAACGTGCCCTTTTCCGGATTTCATGAGAGAGGCGATATTGATTCCAGTTTGAGCAGAGCGGATTGGGAGGTCATCAGCAGCGAGAGCAATAGAACGTCGACAGAGTTCACTCAGACGGAGGGTGCCAGCGTGGAGATGAGGTTGTCCCCGGTGTGCGTGTGGAGTTCTGGTGAAGGATTCTCTCTGTCCCCTGTGCAGTCTCCCTCAGCCATGACACCACAGGATCACCCTGCCTCACCTGCTGCATCAAAGAGACCCTTGAAGTTGTCGGTGTCTCCCACGGATGTGTGGACAAATGACGAAGATTCTGTGTATAGTGGAGACACTGCTTCGGGTGGAACTTCCGACGACGGGTTTTGGCATGGAGATGAAAGCACTCCAAAGAAACCGAAGCTCCAAACAGATGCCTCTACTGGGGTAGGACGTGGTAGAAGAAGTGAAAGAGGGAGAGGAAATAGCATCAGATATGAAGTGATCATTAACGAGGACAAGACAGACATTATGTACAATGTTGAGAAGACCGAGTACAGAACATATGGACTGAAATCCAGGTCCAGGTCAAGGTCCTCAGACAGTCTCTCGGACAATGTCTCCCCAATCATTCCTGATAGCATCAGTATAAACCTGACTGAAACGAAGACATTCCAGAAAGAAGAACGTTTTGAGTCGGTGACAAAGGAGAAAGTGTTGATGCAGAAGGACAACAGTGTTGGTGATGAAACTGGATTGATTGTCTCAGGGAGGATGTATGAATCAGTTCATTCGTTGGAAAGTGAGGAGGTGTTTCATGGATCTGACATGAGTCGGGGAAGTTCACTTGAGAGACAGCTTGTGGAGGAAGATTCATCATCTTCTGCCATTGGATTCGATTCAGATAAAGGTGGAAGTTATAGAAAACATAGCACAAGTTCTGCAGTTTCTCGTGGGCAAAGTGGAGTACGTGAAGGATCTATCACAAGAGACATCTCAAACATTTCCACTATCGGTCATTCATTAACAGTTAGTAATAATAGCATCATAAATGATACAATTTCAGCATTATCAAATTCCAAAGCGACTGTTACTGGTGTATCAACAAGTGGAAACCTGAGGACTGTTTGTAATCTGACTGAGATTCAGTCTATGGCAGATTCCAAAGTGTCCTCCGTCTCTCCAACACCTCAGACAACTTCTCTCAGTTCTGACCCTCAGGCAAATGCAGATAGTGCATCTGAACAAGGACTGGGTCAGCATCCATGTGTGCAAGGACAAAGTGGTGAGACACCATCTGAAGATTCATGTGAAATGAGCGATGACAGTTTGGACCTGAATTCTGTATCGCATACCTCAGACTTAACCACAGGAAGTCGTGATGTTCCTGATGACTACAGCGACCATTCTTCAGTGCTGCCCGATGATCACAGAGAACTACCTCAATGGCAGACAGAGACAGTTGAGTTTGGTGAGACAGTTCCTTCTGGCAGTACTCATTCTCAGGATCAGATTAGCATGTCTGACAACAGATCCAATTCACCATGGATTGTGATAGACAAAACTGGAACTGGATCTGCTCTGAATTGGAATAAAGGACAAGCTGAATCACCAGTAGGTGCTAGTGACACTACTGTTTGTGCTGGTGAACATTCAATGGAACTAGTGACAGGATTCCATTCAGCAGATGCCAGTCGTGCAGATTCTGGAATTGACAGAGCAGATTCCATTGCTCATCAGCGAGGAAGTCCTCTCCCAGATAAGGCGACACAAGATGTGTATAACAAAGAATCCCTTAGTTATTCTGACTCTCAGGGCCATCTGACAGAAGCAGGTGAAACTGCTGAAGACTCTGGTGTGTCTAATGTTAATGGTACTGATGCTGTAGACGCACAAACACCAAATGTTAGTGCAGACTCGGAAGGTTCTGAAGGGAAGACCAGTAGTGTGTTACCAAACAGTGACTTTGATGCTGACATTGGTAGTGAGTCACCGTCACAAGAATATGAAGTTGATTTGTTCCCAACATGTGAGCTTTCAGACATCATAGAAGAGAGTTCTGGAGATGAAAGCATTACTGGTGTTTTGCCGAATGAGTCGGGAGACAAATATCACAAAAATTACATCAGACTATCTGGCAATGAATTCGCTGGTAACAATTTAGGTGAACCAGAACAGCAGCTGTCTGAGCAGAGTGACAGAGTTAAATTAGATCAGACAAAAGATGCCTTGATCCACCAGGACCAACTCCAGAATCAACCATATAATGTATTGGCATTCCAGCCTGGGCAGAGACAGTTGAGTGTCGGTGATGGTGGTCCGCAAGACAATCTCACATCTCCAGTAGGGCAACCTGGCCAGAAATCAACTGAAGCAATTCATACATCATACCTGAAGACTGCCGAACACCAAAAGAGTGATCAAAAGGCAGCAAGTGAAGACTCTCAAGATGATGACGTACCATTCAAACATGCCCCAATGTCAGGTCACTCAGCACATCATGGAAGCAATGTTGTTGATGAACATGATATTACAGGAAGTGACAATAATGTACAGCTTATTGAAAGCAGTTTCCATCAGAATCAATACCAACATGATCAGAAGGGAGTCAGGCATGTTCCCACAATGGGTGTTAGAGATGCAAAGATGAAAATCAGCATTGCCAAAAGCCATCCTGAACATGGTGATCATCTACATGCTGAAGTTGACTGTGAAGGCATCCTACACAGTACACATGTTGGTGAAGGTATGGCATCAGCTGGTACAAACAAGGAGAATCTGCACACAACTAGTGACCCAAGTAATGACAGAGATTCCACGTCGGTGAAGAATACTGAATTCCCTAGCAGTGATGAAGAAGCCTCGAGAACAGGTTGGAAAGCTGAATTTCCTCGCAGTGTCTCTGATCAAGATCCTGGAAGCTCTACATCAAGAAGCAATCTGGGACCAGGAAGCCAAACTGCTTCTTTGCAGCAGGGAAGTGCAGAAGACTTTACTCATGCGCAAGATTCTCACAAGACATTGGACCAAAAGTTGGCCAACATTGATATTGTACCAACTCTAGATGATGATCTGACTGTTAGCTTTCAGTCAGAGCCACGGGAAACAACATCTGATTCTCACATTCCTTCAGAAGCAATCCAGCAAGATATACAAGACCATGACTCTGATTTGACAGATACGAATGAGCAACATTCTCGAACCACCAGCCCTGTTCTAGCACAGGATGGAAGTGACGTGTTATTCCATCAGTCCCAGGAACATGCGCAAGAAGGTGCACAGAATCAAGAACTGGAGGGAGGACATGTCTTACCCATAGGAAATACAGCATATGACATGCATGGAGCATCTACTGAAATCAGCAGTCCACTTCAAGAGCCAAGCATAGTTGGGACATTTGCTGGTAGCAGAGGTGAAATTGAAATTCAAGACAAGAGTCCAGAGGATCTTCAACAGTACCCCAGAGATGGACCTGCAATGGTCTCGGAGAGTGAAGGTATCTCAAACAAAGCATTTGATGAAGAAAGCAATAAGCCTGGAAGTCATCATGAACGAAATCCTGATCCTCATTATCATGCGGATGGTAGCAAAGAAGACCAAGAAGTATCCACCAAGACAAAGCTGAATAGGAAGGGTCAGCATCCTGAAACCCTGAACAAAGACAGTAAGGAGATGCAAGGGCAACACAAACAAAATCAAAGACCAGACTCTACCACAGAAGATGACAACAGTGAAAATGTACACCCTAGCAAGGAACAGTCTTCTGACCATGTCCTTCTTCAAAGTGTTGAAAGTCATTCACCTGGTGTAGTTGGGTCAGTGGCTGAATTGGAAACACCCTTAGAAGGTCGTATTCAGCACCATGTAACAACAATTGTTGATGAAAGAAAAAAAGGCCAGGTCTATGCAAGAGTGGATGTGAATAAATCACTGGATGATGAAGGAACATCAGGGTATTTTTCAGATGAGAGTTCACTGGCACAGTATGTTCAGGAAGATTGGAGAACCAGACACCAACATGGAATTGAAGAGGAAGATGATTCATGCAGTGTGCAGTCAAATGATACATCACCAGAATATCAAAAGATTCAGCAAGAACTTATTCCACAACAAAGTATCCTTGGACTTGATGGGAAACAGGTGACCACCTATGTCCATCCCCCCAAACTGCATGTTGTTGATGTTACTCAGGCCAATGCTAGACAGTTCCAAAAGTACAAGCTGCAAGCAGAAGTTGAAGGTGAAGGAGACATCAACCAAATGACAGTAGAAGGTGAGGTTCCAGTAGGTATGAAGCAGGATGTACTGCAAGGACAAGCACAGCAACCCAAAGGACATACCAGTACTCTAAGACTACATCAAGACTTGAAGGTTGTTGGACATGCTCCGGGTGAAAGGAGTCAAGTAAGTGACCAAGGCAATTCAACAGTTCTTGATGCATCAGGTAAAGAAAGGCTACTAGGACATGGACAAAGTGATCATCAAAAGATAGAGGAACAACCAGATGTAGAATCGGTGATGCAGCTTAGTCAAGAGCAACATCTTCCTGTATTTAAACAAGTGCAAGAACATGAGCAAGGTTTGCCAGATGTCAGTATGAATCAATCGCACAAGCAAGCGCCAAAACACGAACAGATGAAAGATGATGTCCATGAAGGTAGACATTACCATCCAGATGCAGTTCAGCCAATAGCTGGTGCCTTCACTGGAAAACAGACTGCTGAAAGAAAGCTAGATATTTCAGAGAAGTCATCTGATGTCAACAACAAAGAGGACATCCATCTGTCCCAAGAAACCTCAGAAAAGCGACAAGGACACAAAGACAGCATTCTGAAAGATACAAGTGGAAAAGCACAAATGGGCCTTACTGCTGCAGATGTAACAACAATTGATCAAGATGAAGAATCTGCACAATTGGAACTAGTATTGGACAATCTGAGAAGAACCAGTGAAGACATTCCAGAACAGCATCAAATAGAAGAAGACAGGATGCCGACAGAGAAGAGAGGAAAAGGACGGAAAGATGCTACTGCCACAGATGTAAATAGCACTAATCAAGATGAAGATTCTCACCAATTGCAACAAGTACTGGGCAATCTTGGAAAAACTGGCAAAGACAAGCAAAAGAAAGACAGTACGACAAAAGAAACGACAGGAAAAGGACAGACAGGCTTTGCTGTGGCAGATGTAGCCACCACTGATCAGGATGAAGATTATGCACAGTTGCATCCAGAGCTGGGCAATATCAGATCAACTGGACAAGTTCAGTTAAATGTTGATACTGAAATGGATCATAGCAGCTTGATAGCAGAAGACATTAGCCAGCCTATTGGACAAGTGCCCAGAGAACCTCAGCTTGAGAAAGACATACATATATATCAACAAGTATCAGACCATGATCCAGAAGATTTGAAGATGTTAGCAAAGGATGAGGTTACAAGGCAAGAAAGAGAAATAACAGGCAGCTCAACAGAACAGTCTGAAGAAGGATTTAAACAGACACAAAACCAACATACACCCACAGTGAAAGAGGCAGTGTGTGAGGGCCAGATTGGATCTGTTACTTCCCATGCAAGTAAAGTACCCGATAGTGGCCAAGTTCAAGAACGCAATAGAGCTACATCAGAAACAAGGTTTTCAGGACCTGAAGGGGAAATCTGGTCTGTTGCATTAGATACAAAAACAGGTATAATTCCACAAGAAATGCCACAAGAGCCACCATATAATGATAGAGATGATTCCAGTCTAAGAAGACCAGACCTTCCTAAGCAATCAACTGAACAACACCATATGGAATCTCATGATTCTGACAGCAGCAACACTGAAGAATGTCAGGATCATACTGGTGTAGATCTGAATCAGGTTGGACAAGACCAACAACACTACATTCCACCAAGTGTGCCTTTCAGAGAAGGTGAAGTATTTACTGTATCGGCTGCATCCGACAAGGGTGCATCAGGAGGCCTCATCTACAGTGAACCAAGTGACAAACAGAGTGAGAAGCATAACAAACACCCACAATCACAAGGAACAGTAGAAGAAAGTATCACAGAGTCTCAAGAGTTGAAACACATAATGAGTGCTGATGTTCAGGCAAGACAAGTAGAAGCACAGAATAGAAACAATCAGAACCAGAAACAAGGAACTGCTACTTCACATGTAATACAGACAGAACAGCTGGAAGGGCAAGACACACAGATCATAGATAGGAGACAAACACAGGAACTCACAGCATCAGACAGGCTGAAGACATCTGAAGGCGAAGATCAAGATGCTGAAAATACTGGGGAAGGAGACTCTTCCAATCAGGGACAAGGGACACAATCAGGAGGACAGTATGGAGAAGAACAGCACACTGGAGCAGTACACATATATCCAGATGATGAATACATGTCAATTCCAGGCAAGCAACACCTTCCTACACCTACTCACCAGGGTCATACTGTTCTAGAGGGTAGCAGTGAATCTCAAGGTGACTTAACAGTTAAAACAAATATGACTGGCACACCTGGAAGTGAATGGAGTGGTATACCTGGAAGTCAAACAGCTGGTACAACTGAAAGGGATGTGAAAGGTACAGATATAAGTGAATTGACTGGAAGGGAAACCACAGGCATGTCTGGAAATGAATTGAGTGGTACACTTGAACAACAAATGACTGGAACTCATGGAAGTGAAATGACTGCAACTGATGGAAGTCAAATATCTAGAGTTGAAATATCTGGTATACCTGGAAGTCAAACAGCTGGTACAACTGAACGGGATGTAACAGGTACAGATGGAAGTCAAATAACTAAAAGGGAAAGCACAGGAATCCCTGGAAGTGAATTGAATGGTACACCTGAAAGTCAAATGACTGGAACTCCTGGAAGTCAAATGACTAGCACACCTGGAAACCAAATGACTGGAAAGGAAATGACTGGCACACCTGGAAGTCAAAAGACAGACTCAATTAAAAGTGAAATGCCTGGGACAACTGAAAGTCAAATGACTGGCACACCTGGAAGTGAAATGACTGGCACACCAGGAAGTGAAATGACTGGAAGTGAAATGACTGGCACACCTGGAAGTGAAATGACCGGGACACCTGGAAGTCAAATTACTGGATGTGAAATGCCTGGCATGCCTGGAAGTGTAATGACTGGCACAACTGGAAGTGAAATGTTTGGCACACCTAGAAGTCAAATGACAGGGACACATGAAAGTCAAATTACTGGAAGTGAAGTGTATGGCATGCCTGGAAGTGAAATGACTGGCACACATGGAAGACAAATGACTGGCACACTTGGAAGTGAAATGACTGGCACAAATGGAAGTCAAATGACTGGAAGTGAAATGACTGGCACACCTGGAAGTGAAATGACTGGCACACCTGGAAGTGAAATGACTGGCACACCTGGAAGTGTAATGACTGGCACACCTGGAAGTCAAATGACAGGCACACCTGGAAATGAAATGACTGGCACACCTGGAAACCAAATGACTGGAAGTGAAATTACCAGCAAACCTGGAAGTGAAATGACATGGACACCTGGAAGTGAAATGACTGCCACACCTGGAAGTCAAATGACCGGCACATCAGGAAATCAAATGACTGGAAGTGAAATGACCAGCAAACCTGGAAGTCAAATGACAGGGACACCTGGAAGTGAAATGACTGGCACACCTGGAAATCAAATGACTGGAAGTGAAATGACTGGCACACCTGGAATTGAAATGACTGGCATACATGGAAGTCAAATGACGGGCACACCTGGAAGTGAAATGCATGGCACACCTGGGAGTCAAATAACAGGCACACCTGGAAGTGAAATGACTGGCACACCTGGAAACCAAATGACTGGAAGTGAATTGTCTGGCATGACTGGAAGTGAAATTACTGGAAGTGAAATGACAGGGACACCTGGAAGTCAAATTACTGGAAGTGAAGTGTCTGGCATGCCTGGAAGTGAAATGACTGGCACACCCGGAAGACACATGACTGGCACACCTGGATGTGAAATGACTGGCATGCCTGGAAGTGTAATGACTGGCACACCTGGAAGTGAAATGTTTGGCACACCTGGAAGTCAAATGACAGGGACACCTGCAAGTCAAATTACTGGAAGTGAATTGTCTGGCATGCCTGGAAGTGAAATGACTGGCACACTTGGAAGACACATGACTGGCACACCTGGAAGTGAAATGACTGGCAGACATGGAAGTGAAATGACAGGCACACCTGGAAGTGAAATGACTGGCACACCTGGAAACCAAATGCCAGGAAGTGAAATGACTGACATGCCTGGAAGTGTAATGACTGGCACACCTGGAAGTCAAATGTCTGGCACACCTGGAAGTGAAATGACTGGCACACCTGGAAACCAAATGACTGGAAGTGAAATGACCAGCAAATGTGGAAGTCAAATGACAGGCACACCTGGAAGTCAAATTACTGGGAGTGAAATGACTGGCACACCTGGAAGTGAAATGACAGGGACACCTGGAAGTCAAATGACTGGCACACCTGGAACTGAAATGACTGGCACACCTGAAAGTGAAATTACAGGGACACCTGGAAGTCAAATTACTGGGAGTGAAATGACTGGCACACCTGGAAGTCAAATGACTGGCACACCTGGAAGGGAAAGTACAAGAATTCCGGGAAGTGAATTGACGCGTACACCTGCAAGTCAAATGACAGGCACACCTGGAAGTCAGGTCACTGGTACACCTGGAAGTGAAATGACTGGAAGGGAAATGACTAGCACACCTGCAAGTCAAATGACTAGCACACCTGCAAGTCAAATGACAGGCACATCTGGAAGTCAAATGACTGGCAAACCAGGAAGTCAAATGACTGGAAGAGAAAGTACAGGAATCCCTGGAAGTGAATTGACTGGTACACCTGAAAGTCAAATGACAGATCATCTCCAATACAGTCCTACATGTGAGAGGGAAGGGCAAGATAGACGTAAAGCACAGAAGATTACAACATCAGGAGAAAACCAAGAAGCAGATTACAATACTATTGCCAGAAGTTTCAATCAGGAAGAAGACGAAACATCAAGATATGCAAGCATTGAAATTCCAAGAGGAGAGTACAGTACAAAACAACATACTGTAGTGGAACACTCATTAGCAGAAGACACTGACAAGCATCTAGTTGATAGTGGATATCTCACCATTCAAGGAAACAACATTTCTCATTCTACATCGATCAACCAGGGACAGAGGCATATGCCAGAAGAAGTTGAAGATGCATATGGTGATACACAAAGGAATGCATCACCAGAACTGGTTGTGACAGAAGATGAAAACCAGCAGCTGAGTACCATCCCTTCATATGTGATACAACAAGCAGAAGAGAGGAAACATCAGGGCAAAGGTGATGAAGATGCAGGTGAAGTGCAGGATCTTCCACAAGTAGTCTTGAATATGTCAGAGAGGTTTGGTCAGGAACATGACCAAGATGCAAAGAATACTGACCAGAATGTATGGCAAGAAGATGGAAAAACAGTCCCTCCACAAGATCAGGATCAAACTCTGAATCAAGGTCATGGACAAGATTCCCAAGCATCAGATGAAAATATATCAGAGGGATTTTATCAAGAAGAAGGTCAAGCTGCAGAGAACATGCATAAAGCTGCATCAACTGTGGATGTGGGTGTTCATCAAGGACAGGGTAGGCAACCAAAGCATGACAGCATTGAGATGCTTAAAGTGAACTATGGTACAGGCCAACATACAGTATCAGATGACCACAGTGAGTATGTACCTGACATCCATGAGATGCAGCCTTTGTCTACTACCTACATCAAGACAAAACAGAGACTGCAAGGAGAAGACCAGCATGAATATCTGGATGATCAAGAAGATAAATATATATCAGGACAAGACATTGAAGGAGAACAGAGTTTCAGAACCAGTGAACATGCAGATGAACCATCTGGTTTGGACCAGAATGTCATCCAACACCACGAACAAAATGTTCAACCACAAATGGTGTTAATGTCAGAAGACATGAGAGACAGTGCTACTTCATCAGTGATTAAAATCGGGGATCATAGAAGAGTTCCTGGGGATGTAGCTGAACAACATAACTTCCAAGTAGAATCAAGCAGACACAATCAGGATATCAGCCAAGAAGCAGAGAGCAAACCTGAAGCCGAGTCACCTGTGGCTAATGGTGTCCATCAGCAACAAGTAGGAACACCCACTCAGAAGAGTATTGTTATGCCAGGCTATAGTGTAGAACAACATACTGGATCAGAGCATCTAGACTCAGGTTATCATGATGACAATCTACCTGATATTGAATCCTTGTCCATTCACAACCAAACTGGAGATCTAGACAGTCCACCTGAACACTTCAGAAATTCCTTGGAGATGGGACTCCATACCAGGTTTCATGTTCCAGATGCTGGTGAAGCAACACTGTATGGAAGTATGGCCAACCAAGAAGACTTGGAAGAGGCTCAAGAAGACTCTGAAAGCAATATGTGGTTGATGAGGCATGACCAAAGAGGAGTTCATGAAGAAGCAGGTGATGACAGGGGATCAGAAGAAATGTTACCGCCATCTCAACAGAGTGAGATGATTCTTGTATCTGAACAGAAGGGTATCCAAGTTGAAGATGCTAAGTCACCAAGAGCAGAACAATACCCACACCAACAAGTACTCAGAGAACAACAGTTACCTCAAATACATACTAGTCAACCTGCTCAAGATGCAACTCATGGTTCAGGTGTATCAGATACTTCTATTAAGCAAGATGCATCTGCAGACAACACGATTGCTGGACAGACTGATGAAATGCACTATATTATTGATCCATCAAACCTATCCAAACTTCCTGGCCAGCAATGGGGAACAGAACACACTATAGCAGGGCATGGTGTCGACACAGCAGGACCACAAGACCATTCAACTGAGACATCCCAAATAGGTGCAGTCCCATCTGAGGAAGTACAACAGGGTGATCACCTTTACAGGGCAACTGACTTTCAGGTAGTAGGACAGACAGCTGGAAGAAAAGATGAGCCAACACAGCAGCAAGCTACAGTGTATTCCAAACAGACACACCAAGCTGAACTCCACGCCCAAACCAATTCACCTCTACCTGGCAGAAAGATGCATGTTACAGGACAGGAAGATGATCTGCCAATCCCAACCAGTCAGCAACAGCAAATGACTGGCACACCTGGAAGTCAAATAACTGGCACTCCTAGAAATAAAATATCTGGAATGGAATGGACTGGCATCCCTGGAAGTGAAATGACTGGCACACTTGGAAGTCAAATGATTGATACACCTGGAACCGAATTTACTGGTACACCCAAAAGTCAAATCACTGGTACACCTGGAAATCAAGTCTCTGGCACACCTGGAAGTCAAATGACTGGAAGAGAAATGACTGGCACACCTGGAAGTGAAGTGAATTTCAAACCTGGAAAGCAAATGACTAGCATGCCTGGAGGAGAAATGACTGGCACACATAGAGGTAAATTGACCGGCACACCTGGAAGTGAAGTAACTGGAATGGAAATGACTTGCTTACCTGGAAGTCAAATGACTGGCACAGCTGTAAGTGAATTAAGTGAAATTGAAATGACTGGTACACCTGGAAGACAAATGACTGGGAGTGAAATGGCTGGTACACCCGAAAGTCAAGTGACGGGCACACCTGGAAGTAAAATGACAGACACACCGTCAAGTCAAATAACTGGGAGGGAAATGCCTGGTACCCATGGAGGTCAAATGATTGGAGGAGAAATGACTGGAACACATGGAGGTGAATTGACTGGCACACCTGGAAGTGAAGTAACTGGAATGGAAATGACTGGCACACATAGAAGTCAAATGGCTGACACCCCTGGAAACCAAATGACTGGGAGTCAAATGACTGGCACACATGGAGGTGAATTGACTAGCACACCTGGAAGTCAAATGGTTGGCACACCTGGAAGTCAAATGGCTGGCACACCTGGAAGTCAAATGGCCAGCACACCTGGAAGTCAAATGACTGGTACACCTGAAAGTCAAGTGACGGGCACACCTGGAAGTCAAATGGCTGACACCACTGGAAGTCAAATGCCTGGGAGTCAAATTACTGGCACACATGGAGGTAAATTGACTAGCACACCTGGAAGTCAAATGGCTGGCACACCTGGAAGTCAAATGACTGGGAGTGAAATGGCTAGTACCCCTGGAAGCGAATTGACTGGTACACCTGGAAGTCATATGACTGGGAGTGAAATGGCTAGTACCCCTGGAAGCGAATTGACTGGCATACCCAGAAGTCAAATCACTGGTACACCTGGAAGTCAAATCACTGGCACACCTGAAAGTCAAATGTTTGGAAGAGAAATGACTGGCACATCTGAAAGTCAAATAACTGGAAGAGGAATGACAGACACACATGGAGGTGAATTGACTGGCACACCTGGAAGTCAGATGATTTACACACTGGGAAGTCAACTGACTGGGAGTGAAATGTCTGGTACCCATGAATATCAAATGACTGGAGCAGAAATGACTGGAATACCCAGAAGTCAGATGGCTGGAAGAGAAATGACTGGCACACATGGGGGTGAATTGACTGGCACACCTGGAAGTGAAGTAACTGGAATGGAAATGACTGGCACACCTGGAAGTCAGATGGCTGGCACACCTGGAAGTCAAATGACTGGTACACCTGGAAGTGAAGTAACTGGAATGGAAATGACTGGCACACCTGGAATGGAAATGATGGTCACACCTGGAAGTCAAATGACTGGGAGTGAAATGGATGGTACACATGGAAGCAAATTGACTAGCACACCTGAAAGTCAATTCATTGGCACAACTGGAAGAGAAATGACTGGCACACCTGGAAGGGAAATTACTGGTACACCTGGAAGTCAAATGTCTGGTATATCTGGAAGTCAAATGACTATAAAAGAAAATACTGGCACATATGACAGTGAATTGACTGGCACACCTGGAAGTCAAATGACTGGCACCCCTGGAAGGGAAATAACTGGAAGTCAAATGACTGGTACACCTGGAAGGGAAATAACTGGAAGTCAAATGACTGGTACACCTGGAAGTCAAATGACTGGTACACCTGGAAGAGAAATAACTGGAAGTAAAATGACTGAAAGAGACATAACTGGTACACCCGGAAAGGACATGACTGGTGCTGAACCTATTGAAATGGAGACTGGTGATGATACAAATCACAGTGTACAAAGAGCAGATATCACAACTACATGGGTCCATGGTCCAACTGTTGGGCACAGTATGAGTTTTCAACTATCTGATTCTGTATCCAGGTCAGAGTATTCACCAGAAAAGGCAAAGGAGCAAGTTGAAGTAGTTACCCATTCACATGGAAGAGAACTAACTAGTATGGACACACTGGCATCAGTCATTGACAGAGTGGGATCCGATACCACTGTGAGTGAAGAAGCAACTCCATCACTGGATATCAGATCAGTTCCAGTTCAGAAACCAGCTGTGAAAGTGGAAGAATATGTTGCTTGTCATGACAGTCCTTCGCAAAACATCCATCAAGACATGGACAAGGATGTTCTTGCACAGACACCTGACACGTTGAATGCCTCTTCAAGACAGGATCAGTTGACAGGAGATTTGCAATACAATCCTCAGTCAGAAGAAGGTACTAGAAGCTCTCCAAAATCACTGAGCAAATACGAAGAATCCACCAGAAGTAGACAGCAGCAGCAACCTTCACCTTTCCCTGATACAAGTACAGAGACTTCTGATGATGTGTATCTCTCCTTGGATGATCAAACAACAAGTGAAAGTTCAGGATCATCAATGTACACCACACCTCAGCAGTCTCCAAGAACTATGTTCTATGAAGACAGTGAAGACTCCAATCTGATGACAACTCCACAAGCAAGCATTGAAACCTTAGAGTATCTGCATGTTCCTTATGGAAAAGAGGACTCCTGGTTCACAACAACCGTAGCAAAACCTACTCCTTCACAGCTGGGAGACAGTACATCAGAGGAGGTGAACCAAGAGAGGACTGAAAGAGGCATCTCGGATCTCATGTCGGACATCTCAAACATCAAGACAGAATCTGAAAGGGCTGCAATAAAGAAAGAAGTAGAGGAAGAAATCGAGAAACTGAAACGAAAATCCAGACCAAGAAGATTAAGTGATTCAGCCTTCAGCTCAGACTTCACAGACATTGAAGCAGTGTCTCCAAGACTTGGCCAAGGTCTAGACACCAGCTGGCAGAAAGGGCCGCCACAAGGCATAGATTTGCACATTCCAGTTGCACGAGTGACAGATCCATCCATGCCATCGTCAGCTCTAGGAGACTCAGGTTCACAAACTTCAAAAGCTAAGCAAACGAGAACATCTTTGAAGGATTCTGGAAATGTGTTTGATGTTGATGAACATGCAGATACCATGTCAACTGATGCAAATGAGGATTCTGATGCTGTAGTGACACCAACAGCAGAAAATCAGTTTCAGACAATCCTTAGTGATGGAATATCTAAAAGCCATCAAACTAAACAACAGGCTCCAACTAAAGTGAGTACCACATATCATTCTGAAGACAGTAGAACTGATGAGGATTCTGATGCTTTAGTGAGACCAACAGCAGAAAATCAGTTTCAGACAATCCTTAGTGATGGAATATCTAAAAGCCATCAAAATAATGAACAGGCTCCAACCAAAGAGAGTACCACACAGCATTCTGAAGATGGTAGAACTGATGTTCCTCATGTTATACTGACAGAGGTACAGGAGGAGATGGACATGGATCAGACTGGTTACATCTCTCCTGGAGAAGTAGACATCAATCTTGTGTTGGATGAGCAATGGTTTCAACGACATGGGCTTGACAGCAATGACAGTGTGACATCTGAAGAAAGCGATGCTATGCTGGGAGAGCTAACTAGAGTGAGACACAAATCCCCATCAATGACAGACATTCCAACAGAATTGGCCGTTGTGGACACTATTGAGAGGTCACTATCTGATGGATTTCTGGATATTGCTTTTCAGCATCGAGACAGCTTAAATTTCTCCTCTGATAGCATCACTTTTATCTTCTTCGGCCCTGGCAATAGAACGAGCCAAATGGAAGATGACGATAGTAGTGAAATGGTATTGACAGATAGAGGCCAGAGCAGATCCTCGGAAGACCTTCGCAGTAATGGTAGCTCACCACTGAGACATAAATTTGGAATTGACGAAGACATCCTCCCTATCCGGGAAAGATCTACATCTATGGACAACATCCCCAAACAACAGCACTCGTCAAAGACTAATCTACACCGGTCACATTCAGCCAGTCTGCTCAATGTTGAAAGTATCCATCAGGACAAGAATGATGATGATGAGATGATCTTCCCTCCAGCTGTAGTAGAGTCAGATGAAGAAAGTAGCAGTACAGAAGAACCAAGCCAATTTGACGCTGAGAGATATGATGGAAAGACAGAGGGCTTACAATATTCTCTTCAAACACATGTGACAGATTCTCCAATGTCTGAAGGAACTGCCCAAGACATAAACCAGGACATGCTGCATAGAACACCTGCACAAGAAGATCACATGAAGCTAGATACAGAGAACATGACTGTACCTCCACAAGCTGAGCCTGAACATGATGCCACCGACTCCTTATCAACATCGGCATCTGAACACTTCTTGCAGAACATTGTTTTCCATAAGCCAACAACAGATTCAGCAGAGAGTAAGCTGTCTTCAGAGGAGCAGGCCATAATGTCAAGTGAAGACTTCAGTCAGGCATCACATGGTGATCAAGGGGAGCTGGACCAAGAGCCTGGCAAGTTCTTCATTCAGATACCTTACCAAGCTACAGGTGAAAGAAATGACAAGAACTTAGAAGCTCCAGAAGCAGATAATGGCACTGTTCAGTACACAAGTACACCAAGAGGAAATGAAAGGTTGGACACATCCAGATCTGATGCCTTCCTCGTGTCAAAGCAGACTGAGCCCACAATGATTACAATGGAAGAAGATGGTAGAGGTGTCACTGTCCAGCACATACCATCAGAAAGAGCTGATGAAAAACAAACTGAAAGCACTGTTCACCACCAATCAACAAGTAATGATTCAGAAGTGTTTCATTTAACAAGTCAAACAGGTGCTGAGGAAAAACAGCCTAATGCTCAACAGCTAGACATGCAATACAGATCAACTGAGCCATTAAAACCAGCTCAACAAGGCGAAGCATATCTCCCATCAGAAAGAGAATTCAAGCTAGAGTTGAACCCGTCCAATGCACAACTACAGATCATGCAAGACACCCCATTATCGCTGGAGGAACAGCCAAGGTCGACATCTACTTTGAAAGAACAGGATTATCATCGTATGACAGTGAAGCACAGTGCAGAAGATATGCATGATGCAGCAATACAACAGAGTCTGCAGAATGTCTGTCCTGTACAACAAAGCTCTCTTCTCAGTCAGCAGCAGAGTGAACATCAAACTACCGGCAACAGAAAGGCTGAAAACCTAGAGGCTGAAATTGGAGGGAGTGGCACTGTTCAATACACAAGTACACCAAGAGCAAACAACATGCTGAACAACATGTCCAGCTCGGGCACCATTCCTGGACATCAAGAACAGGTTACCTCATCACCGCAAGTGCACCAGATCATGCAGAATATGCCTTCCATCACATTACAAGCTGAGAAGGGTCATATGTCGACAACTCCTGATGTGAATCAAGATGAAGATTGGCAGCAGAATTGGCCACGGTTTGATGACACTGATACAGAAGATGCAGTG
This sequence comes from Lepetodrilus fucensis, assembly GCA_032361325.1. Taxonomy (NCBI): domain Eukaryota; kingdom Metazoa; phylum Mollusca; class Gastropoda; order Lepetellida; family Lepetodrilidae; genus Lepetodrilus; species Lepetodrilus fucensis. The sequence continues at coordinate 18,877 of JAUTBV010081087.1, forward strand.
CCCAGTAGTTTACAGACTGAGTTTACTGACTTCAATTCCAATGAGACAGATATCGAAGAGCGGGGTCAACTTGAACAACATTACAATCAACACGACAAGTCGTACAAACATGCTGGTGCTGAATCCACTATTTCAATACCCAAGCTATTGGTTGTGCAGAAGGGACAGTCAATGCAGGATGATGCAACATACTCTGATGAACATGTGGATGGACATTCTGAAATGTATGGATATTCAGAAGAAAAACATTCAGTGCCTGATCCAACTATTCAACGTAGTCCTGAGCATATGGTATTTCCGCATGAAGATAAATTGATGTCACCAATGGCAGAACAGACAGTGCAGATCCAGATCCAAGGACAGAAGCTCCATTCTGATCAGCCACAGCAGAGAGCAACATCAATGGAATCATCAGGACCAAGAGACAGCCAACTACACATGAACCAGCAACCAATGTTCATGACCACATCTTCAGATGGCAGATCCAGGACACAGACAATACAGAATCAAGTGAGTACAGTGAAGCAATTAGTTGAATATGGAACACAGACAGTAAGGGATTTGACATCTTCTCAGGTGCAATCAGATGAAGAAGCTAAGAAAGTATGCAAGACATCACAATCTTCCCAGACAGATCAGCAGGACAACAGAACAACCGTGGATTCTCCAAAAGATTCAAGATACAATGAAAGAGGAGCACAAACCTACCCTCCATCACCATCCAGCAGGTTTCAGCATTCAGAAATGTCCTCGGATGACGAGTTCTTCAGTCATCCTCACCTTGACTCCGGCTTTGTTTCACTGGCTGCCTCACCATCTATTGCCTCATTTACATCAAGTAGGAGTTACCTGTCAAATGTGACCACACAAACAGACTCAATTCTACCTCAGAGAAGGACCTCCTCTAGTCAAACTCCCATCACAGTCATCAGACAAGACATTGTCAGCAGCCCGGAAGGTTCACCTGAAGATTCAAGATTCCTTGAAGATTCCAGACAGACAATAATCAGCCCAGAAAGTCTTGAGAGAACATCAACTATGTATAGACATCATGCCTCTCGGATGTGCAATTCTTCATCTCAAACCATGTCAAACGATTACCGAAAGATGTCAAATTCCGAAAGTCAGACATACATTACGATAACGAATTTTAGTGAAGACCTAACTGAAGCATCAGATATACCACCTGAGCAATACTTCACCCTGCCCCCAGAAGGAATATCCATGTTTCAGTTGAACAGCAACACAGAAGTCCATGCACAGAAAGAAGAAATACACCCAGATTCAGGGACTCAAAATCTCTCTTCAAGACTGATCCAAGCAGCTACAGAGGAGGAAAGATCCATGATGATTCATCCAAGCTCTATCTCAAGAACAAATGTCAATGAAGCTGCTACTTCTCCCAGGCTTGATGTGTCCTGTTCTTCAGCCCAAACAGATGTTGACGGGTCTATAAACAGCACTGCACAGACAGGACCCGATCTGATGCATAATGAAGATTACAAGACTAGCATGGCTGATGCATCTGTATGGGCAGACATTGCAGATGAAGTGACTATTGGTACACAAACTGAAGCAGAAATTGAAGATGTGAGGGCGACAACATTCCACCAGTGGCAGGAGGATACATCCGAGCTGGAGTACAGGCTTGCCAGGAGACCAGACAGTCAGTATTCAGCTTCTTCCAGGGAAATGCGAAGTGTATCTGTGTCAGCAGACATTGATGATGAAGAGTCCATTGGTACACAAACTGATGACATAGAAGACGTGAAATCCACAACATATCATCAATGGCGAGATGATGCATCCAAGGAAATGCGAAGTGTATCTGTAACAGCAGACATTGATGATGAAGGGTCTATTGGTACACAAACTGATGAAATGGAGGGCTCCAAGGCTACAATATTTAATCAGTGGCGAGATGATGCATCCAAGGAAATGCGAAGTGTATCTGTAACAGCAGACATTGATGATGAAGGGTCTATTGGTATACAAACTGATGAAATCGAGGACTTCATGGCCATAACATTCAATCAATGGCGAGATGATGCATCCAAGGAAATGCGAAGTGTATCTATTACAGCAGACATCTCAAATGCAGTTAGCATCAGTATCCAGACAGATGAAAGTGATGAAGTAGAAAGGTTGAGAAGTATCAGGGGACAATCGACAGATGACAAGCTTCAAAAGGTTGATGCCTCTACTAGCAGCATCAGTGAGCCAGAGAGTCAACAAGATGCGTATGAAAGCAGCATCCTCAGATCAATTTCTTCCCAGATCGACTCTGACATACCAAGTGATGACAACACAGGATCTGAAACTGATATCCTGTCACCAAGACACTTTGCCTCCAGTTATCAAGATCTGAGTTCAGCCACCGATTACGACTTTGCCAGGAAGAGAAGAAGCTATAATGTCTCTCGATCAACAGATGACCTCTCATTGCCATCAATGCTGGTGAATACTGGACAGGAAATAGAAGCGCTAAGGAGAGAACATTCAAGAATGATGCAACTGTTGGAACGATCAAGAGTAGATACTAAAGGATACAGGGAACAGGTCATCTCCAACACACAAGAACAACTTGCTTCTTCATCTAGAGAATTTGATGCAGATGTCCTTTCATCATCAACTGAGGACATAATATCGACAAGAAATCTACCAACAGCAATATCTGAAGAATTGGTGTTCCCAACTGAGAAAGAGTCCCCGGAATCTTCCCCAACCAGCAGTGATTCCCCAGCTACGGTCATTGAGCACAGCAGAATCAGCAAGAGCAGTGAAGAAGGGAGTCCTCTCAACACTCACCGCGAAGAGACTCGCAAGACCAGAACTACAGAGTTCAACATCCATCAGAGCATCGATACTGAGGAAATGATCCTGAGACTAGAGAGACTTTCATCAGAAGACCAGCACAGTGTCCACACAGAGCCTGCGAATGTTCAAGACACAGATACTGGAAACATAGAAGGGGAAATGACCTCAGAAGACCAAGATAGGTTCCGTACTCTGCAAGATTTAGATACTGAAGAAATTATCCTAAAGTTGGAAAAATTATCTTCGGATGAATATCAGACCTTCCAATCAGATGCAGACTCAGAATTTGTTCGTTCTAAAAGTGACAAGAATAATGAAAGCAAAGAAGCAACAGAAGCCACAATACAGCTATCTTCTGAAGAGAGTGCTGTAAAACCAAACGAAAATGACCAGATCCCAGTGACCATACAGAAAATTGAAGATCAGAATATGCGTCAATCTATGAAGAACGTCCACATCTCGGCACAAACCTCAGATGAGAGCATCTCAAGGAACAGCACAACTCAGACTCTACCAGCAAGGACTGAATACTCACAGTCAAGTCAAGGCTACATACAAGACCCACTAAGTCCAGTGGAGGTTACCATCAGTGATGAGACTGTCATAGAGGACATCTTCAGTGACAATTCCTTCATGTCGCCATCATCCATGCCTGACATCATTGAAGAAGAGGGACAGCAAAGAGTCAATGGCTTCCACCACAATCATGAAAACAGGGGGACATCAGCCAAGAGATACGTCAGTGCAGGAGTTGATGCCATCGTCGACAGCTCCGACGAATTTACTCAAACAGATCAAGAAGATTCAGTCTACGAGTCGAGCTACAGCAGTGAATTCAGACGCAGGTTCTCGGAGAAGTCCACAGACACGGCTCGCATTCAGTCAGAGCTCGAGCGACTCGAGAAGGAGAGAATCGAGATCATCGAGCTTCTGTCTCTCAACTACCTCCCATCCAGCCTGACCGTGGAGCTGCTTGAAGCCAAGATGAACTACTGCATCGGCCAGACAGACATGCTCCTGGCTTCACTGGAGGACTCCTGGGACAAGGAGTATGCAGAGCTGACTTCCAGCAAAGCGGGACTCACCCAAGTGACCAAGTCGTATCTGGCAAAGTATAAAATGGAGTTCAAACAGTCCAAGAGGGAGATGGAAGCTTGCATGGAATCCAAACAGAGACAGAAGAGTGGCGGACGAGGCAGAAGGAAGGCACGGAACAGCGACATCATCAAGATGAAGAGGAAGGCGGAGATCGAAGCTTTCAAGCTGGAGAGGATGAGAGAACAGCAGATGTATCAGAGGACTAGAAGCAGCAGCCCTCTCAAGATGCGGACTCACAATTCAACAGAGAGAGACCACAGTTCTCCCAACTTCACCAGGACGTTTTCAGAGTACACCGCTCACAACATGACGCCAAAACAGCGAAAGAAGCATCTCGTGAAAATCCGCAGGAATATCGTTGCAGCATCGGAAGACGAGCTCCAACAACTACGGTCAAGATCGACTTCTCCCATGTCTGATTACTCGTTCACGGACTCCAGGTACTCATTGAACTCCTCCAGAGAATCCATCTTCTCGCCAGAGCGGTCTCTGTCGCCTCAGATGTACCCACGTCACAGCTACAGTGCTCCAAGGCCAAGCAGCAACAGGGACGGCTCCGATATCGTGACAAGACCTCACAGCATCGGACCAAACTACCACCGCTCCACGTCTTCCGATCAGAGAGCTCACCTCCCGCCATCCCGCTTTCCCTCCGTGGCCCAGATCATGTCGAACGGCATGGACCCGGAACAGATGATAGAAGAGACGAGCATCATCAGGGAACTGAACAAGAGGCAGATATCAGAGGCTCGGGCATCTCTTAGACAGTTGGAGACCAGAAGCAAGGCTCTGAGAATGACAAGGTAATAATAAATCCCAAATTTATTAAGCACACTTTTCATGCTTATAGCCTATTCAAAGACACTTTACAACATTACAGAATGATACATTAAGGAACTAGAAATAGTTGCATAATATTAATATTTAGCCTTACTTATGAGGATATTGCATTGAAGTCATTTATTTTTCCTGAGTTCTTTTTCTGAGATGTATGAAAAGTGATGTCATTTGTATACATGTTTCAGTTCCCCCAGACTCTCAAATGACCTAGTGATTCAACGAGAACTATCTCCAGGCTATGGGTTCCACTCCAGAATCAGTCAAAGGGTAAGTAACCTGGTTCTATTTGTAGAGATACAATGTTAAGATGCACTACATCTGACTCAACATATTGCTTTTTTTTTGGTTGTTATTTGGGGCATGGGGGTGGGAGGTTAAAATGATGGGTTGTCACATATGGTTGAAATATTCCTGCTGCGATGCAATACAATAAGTTGTTTATTTCTTCATTTAAATTATATTATTCCAGTAGATGTAATTATGAATGTACAATGCATGGATCAGTGAAGTAAGAATATTTATTGTTATAATAATAATAATAAATAAATAAAATAATAATAATATAATATATTTATATCGTGCCGAGTTCCAGCTAGGCTGATCACAGGCACTTAACATTATCGATGTCTAGGGAGCTCTTAGCCGTGAACACACAGTTAATATTATTGAACAGTTGTAAGCTTGTGAAAGGTTATCATACACAATGGAGAATGTTACCACATATTGTCTGATGTCTCTAATGGTTGTGCTGTTCTGGCAGGCTATTGATGATGAGATAGAGAGCTTGAGAGAAGAGCACAGCAGATCCAGTGGCAGCCCAGACCTCATTGATGGCAGTCCCAGATACGAGAGGGCATCCTACACCATGGAGAGCAGGTATTTACTGTCATTCATTTCTCTCTCACCCTCTCTCTTGCTCTCTCTCTCTTCTCTTCTCTCTCTCTCTCTCTCTCTCTCTCTCCCTCTCTCGCTCTCTCTTCTCTGTCTTTCTTATCTGTCTCTCCTCCCTCTCTTTCTCTCTCTCTCTTTCTCTCTCTCCTGTCTCTCTTTTTGAAAATGTACATCAAATTCCCCTCTGTCTCTCTCTCTTCTCTCTCTCTCTCTCCTCTCTCTCTCTCTCCTCTCTCTCTTTGACATTGACTATTTATTCTGAAATAATGTCTTATATATCGTGCACCCAGTTTTCCTCTCAAATGTACATCAAATCCCTCGTAAAGCATTGTAAAATCTTATTCTATCTTATTGATCATTACTATAACGTTTCTTGATGTTTCTTCAGATACAACCTTCGCTCCCCTTCTCCAACAACTCTGGGGACCTCATACACCAACTATGCAGCCTATGCCAGGGACCACCTAGTCCGGAGCGAGCGCAGAATCCAGACCATCATGAGTTCCGGGCCACCTCCATCCTACCAGTACAGCCAGAACAGACGGAACTCGTCCTCGACTTCTGTGATCAGTGATCTCCATGCTTCCTCCGAGTCGCTGAACACGTCCACATCCACGTCGTACCTCTCCTTCGTGTCCAACATGAGCAGAGACAACGAGAACCGATACTCCCGTTCCAGGCCCATCAGCTCATCCGATGTCAAGGCCAGGATCCACCACAGGACAAAGAGGAGGAAAGACTGAACAGGAGCATGTTCAAAAGCTTCATGAATTACACCACCTAACTAAGAGAAGAATACACTCAACAGGAGCATGTTCAAAACCTTCATGAATTACACCACCAAACCTGGAGAAGAATACACTGAACAGGAGCATGTTCAAAAGCTTCATGGTTCACACCAAAGTCCTGCTACAGACATTGGTAATGCTGTGGCAAAGGTACCTCACTAGAACCATGATACACAACTGAACCAAGAGAAAAACTGACAGAATAAAGGACCATTACATCATCGTTATGACACATCATAGTGCTGTCACAGAAGGTAAAGATGATGTTGCTAGCATACCTCAATAGTGGGAGAAAGACCAAAATGTTACACCAATGAACCAAAAGAAACCATGTGAAGGAAAGACAAAACATGACAATTCTTGAATTCACATCAATGTGCTTCTACAGAGGGTGGGTGGGCAATGTGACAAACATACCTCAGCATTGCCAGAATGACCAAAGTAATGATATATAGAAATCTAGTGTAATCTCTTTGATTTATGAGGCAGTGGACTATGCAATGACACAATCTTGTTTAACATTATCAGAGTCTGCCCTTGTGACAGAGAGATAATCTTGATGTGAAATTGCAAGATTGATGTGAAATTACAATATTGCAATACCAATGTCTCCACAAGGACCAGCAACCAGTTTTTAGTGTAGTACCTCAACCGTGAACCTGGCACAACTTGTTGAAAAACAACCCTGTGAATGGACAAAGCAGAAGTACCTGTATTTTGGATTTCAACCAAATAATAATGGCCAATTAAGTTTGTATGGCAGGTTTCTGATACTACCTTAATCCTCAAGTGCCAAACTCAAATCTAAGTAAACATGCTGGAATACCTTTACCCTCCTGTGTTGATGAACTGACTTGTAATTATATAATGAAATTTGATGATGGAACTGTTGCTGAAGAAGATCCTTGTTTATATATAATCCATGACATGAATCTGATTGATATTTTGATAGAACGGACAATATGATAGATTTTGAAGAATGTATTGGTATATTTGATGTCTTAACTCATGACTTTGTCCTCATCCAACATACAATGTGGGATGATGTGTTTTTCTAGGATTACTTCTTTACTCTTTCCGTCCACCTATGTATCGGTCTGTGATCGTTTTGTCACCAGACCATATCAGTATAATACTATATAATAACACCATCATCATAAAAGGTTATAAACACATTTATCTGATGATCTAGATGTGCCTTGTTAGTCATAATCAAACCTCAATTACATTGGTTTTCTTTTTTTTTTAAAGAGAAGATCTCGAACTATTTTGTAACTAGTCTTTTATCACTTTCATGGTAGCTTTTCATTATTTGCAATTTATCCATTTTAACTTTTCTTTCAGAATTATTACATTTATATGGAAAACAAATAAGAAATACATGTTTTTTCTAACTCATTGCTTAATAACACTTATTTCTTTCATCAGTCAAACTCGTCTGAATATAGATGATCAATATTTCTAAATGAATGAAGTTATGTATGTATATAGCACCACCAAATATGAATCCCTTTTCAACCAAAAATTGAATTCAACAACAAGGTTATTGAATTATAAACAAAACTGCTGTGTGTCCTAGTTTAGTGTATGTTAATGTTTTACCTGCTGAAGTAAATAATACTAGTACACAATAGGGCCATCAACAGGGAGAAGGTTAATACTTATTACCGGTATAGGGATCCCAACATAGTATTCCGTCCAAAGAATGCCTTCAGTTGACCAATTTTAGCATTTTATGTATCGCCAAATGTTTGAGTTTTAATGGACAATAACTATGCGTGTAGTTATTTATTTATTGTTTTTATGATGAATATGATATGATATGACCAAAGCTGACTTGTGATATGCAATGAAGGACTATTTGTCTCTGTAGGACTTCAAACCACGTCATATTCACAATATGTATGTTTCAATATTTAATATTATGTTAATGTTTTTCCTGTGATGTTCAAGAAGCTGTTCTTGTCTCTATGGTATACTACAAAGGTTGGGATCATGGAATGTTTATATCAATAGATTTACCTGACCTAAAATGATATTAAACTATTATATAGTACATATTCAGTAAGATATGTTTATGTTAAAACTGATGTGCCTTGTTTTGCCATTAACTAGGTATATGCTGAATATATACATAATAATACCAACTTTACCTTGGTGTGGATATAATATATAGCAAATACAGCTGTATGTTAATTGATGTAGGACTTTTGAGAAATTTAATATAATGTTACGACGTAAATGTTATGTTTATGGTTCATTGGAATTTATAGTTTAATCATGACATATAATCATAGTTGTATTGTGTTTTCTTTATTATGCACTAAATTATGATGTTATATATTTTGTATTTAAATAGGAGCAAAAACAACAGTATTTATTATCAAAATATTATAATCAATTTATTCATACTTGTACTGTTATTGTTTGATAGATATATGACTGAAAGCTTAGTATTTAACATAATAACAGCAAAACACAATTTTACCATCTCTCTGGGTGTGATAGATGTAAGCATAAGCATTACAGTATAGGATCATCAGTTTCATTCAGGATGGAGAAGGTTGGATGAAAACAGTATTTGATTTGTAGTTATATACTGTATTCCTAAAGACAAAGGATTAGCTGGCTGATACAGTGACAGTACTTAGGATCTCATAATGTAGGTCCACAATTCACAATGTTGTATTACTGAAAGTAGTATTTATTTACTAGTATTTCAAGGAGAGAAAAAAAACAAGTCGTTTTTTTCTATCATCAAATTTGTTCATTATGTTCTTGACATGGTATTGTATTGTTATGTTGCCAATTTGGTACTACTGGTGGTACAAGATCAACAGAAATCAGTATTATGACTTGCAGGTTTATATTCATATGGTCCATCAATACTGTTATGCTTGGAACAGTTTCAACTTGTGTGATGGGTTTGTTATGAAATTATTGAATTTTCATTGGATCAAAATATGATATGTCATGATCATAAAATTCAATATGAATATGCATCTACATTGACAGGTGACTGAATGAAGAATATTAAGTTTTAAATCTAATAATGTACAGTATACAGTGGTTCAGACACAATGTGGATATCTGAAACACATTCACATAAGAACTTTGAAATGTATTTATTATTTCTGTTCATCTGTATTTATGAATTTTGTATGCTAAATTTAATTTTTATGGTACAGTATGTCATTTTCAATCATCATATGTACATAGTATTGACATGTATTGACTTTAATATTGAATATATTAAATATTTTTAATATATTTGTTAAGTTGTCACTTTTTTTCATTTGCAAATCTTAACTGAAAGGACAAAGAAAAGAATATGGAAATGGAATGGTCAATATTGAGCTAGTGATTTCAAGAAGTTGATAAAAAACAAAACATCCATACTCTATTGCATACACCCCAGGGAGTTGAACAAGAAAATGAGAGCACATTGATGTCTTCAGCATTGAGAGAGTTAAATGTGTGTTTCTACAATGCCTACAGTAGTACTAGAAAACAAAGTTCCCAGGTTCAAATCCCATCCGGGGCCCAACATCAATGTTCATGAAAGTTACGTTTCCTAATGCGATTATGATATGATGTGCTGTCTGTACCATGGCAATGCAGTTAACATACTTGGTCTGTCAGTACCAGCCATTACTTGCAGGTTTACTGCAACATTCAGTGCTACTAATGAATCTTGAAAACAACTCTAATGTTTTATCCTCAAGAACAGTACATGTACATAACGGTACAGAATATTTCAATCAAGTTTTTGCTATTGATATTTTATGAGTGCTTCAAGTACAATGTAGTTTCAAGACATGAATGAGATTTGAGACGTTATGTTATAAAACTTTGTGCTAATTTGATGTCTAGTTTTAGTCAAGAAAATTCTCTCCCTTATATACCAGTATTAATATCTTTCTCAAAAACAATTACATCTAGATCTAATATACCGGTATGTGTTTACAAAATAAATGTCTGAGGAAAAGTGGAGTAAATATGATTCACAGTCTTGTACAAATCGGTAAACTATTAAAAACACATAAACTTATTTTATGGTGAGACAATTTTGAACCCGAAACTATATACTAGTATGTTTGATTTGTCTACACAAGTGATTTTTTAACACCATCAAAATCTACCTCATGTCTTACAAATTAGTTTTTTATTTCATATTTAATTTAATTGACAAGACAACTATACACTGGTAGGACAGTAGCTTTAAGGAGAGAAAAACTCCTATGTGTAACACAACTGGATATTTTCTTATTGAATGATTCATCATTTGGCTATTTTGCAGAGGTGTGTCATGGGATTTTATAATGAAACAAGTCTTACCTGTAAGGTGAAGTTTGGTTTAAATTCCACCAACCTATGTGAAGAGATTATCAGAGGTATGATTATATATATTTTATTCTTTACATTTATAGCTCAAACATACTACACAAAATATTCAATATCTGTTATTGTATACTTTTCAGATTTTGAGATCATTTAATAATAATAATAATAATAATAATAATAATAATAATAATAATAATAATATGCATTTGTAGAGCATGTTATCCACTGTTACAAAGTGCTCTTTCATGAGATAACATACAGTAGTCCTCGCATATTACGTACTCGGGGCCAGCTATTTTTGTCCATTATATGCAAAGTCCGTTATACGCATTTGTCGTAAGTAGCGTTAGATGGGACCTGGGACTTCAGATTCAGTCCGTTATAGGCGAGTGTCTGGTTTATCCAAGGCCGGTATATGTGAGGTCTACTGTACTTTAAAATTACTAAAATGGAAATGACAAACAAATTTGAAATAGATTGTTCCTTTCATTTTGGGATATACAGTGTACTTACAATAAATCATACAAGTAATCGTCAAAAGATGACAAATATTTATGACAAAATGACAATATTTATGACAAATATTATTTGGAAAGAGGTCAATATACTGTATATGCAAGTTCCTGTAATTTGCATGTTAAATTAAAACAGTATCTAGTTATATGTATGTACAATATGCTAATTTATATCTATTTTCTTAAATAATTACTCATCATTATATGTCATGTATTTCCTATCGTTTATTTATTTATTTATTGAAATGAAATACATGTAGTTGGTTATAAAAATGTTTATTTTTATCACATACTAGTATGTACTATGTACTATGCCTGTGTCTTGAGAAAAAGAAGAAGAAAATATTATTTTTAAATATATATATATATGTCATAAATATGAAGCCTGAGATTTCATTTGTGTCTTTTGATGTTAAATACACACAAGTACATATAATGTAGAACTTGATAAAGCTTAGAAAAATATTCACCTAACCTCAGATTTGTTTGATTTTCATAAACTCAGGTTGATATCTTTCATATCAAAAGACACTCGTTTAAGAAAAAAATATTGTTATATATTCCTACTACTACTAGTATATCTATATACAGTACCTATATAAAATATTTATGAGCACCATAAACCTATACACATCCGACTTCTATAGAACCGAAAATGGTGGAAATTCTGTGGATCAAAATAGGCAATGAAAAGAAATCAATATTGAATACAAGCAATAAATCCAAAATTAAACACTCAATACTTAATAATCACAGTATACAACCAACATTTAGTAGGGGTACGAACATATCACTCTTGTATCTATTTAAGTACATCCGAGCTACATAGAAAATGATCATACACGCTTGCCAATGGAATCGTGGAACAACGGCGACACGCTTGCCAATGGAATCGCGGAACAACAGCAAGTCATTGACTAGGGTGAGACGGCAGTAAAAAATCATCATTATATACACTAGTAATAGCCCATTGAAGCAAAACGGGTCAACAATAAAAGCGAGAGCGATTTGCTGACCTATTGACTATATACTAAGTATTGGAATGAGGGGGAGAGAAAAAAGACAATATAATGGGAACTATAAGGAGGGATTGTATGAGGGAGTGTGCTGTGACATATGTATGTTTAACGGGACCGTCTGTAGTGTCCAGGCCTGCATACCATAGTCTAGGAGAACACTTCTGGTCTCGGACTAGCTGTGAAGGGGGGGACAGTGTAGGCATTAGAGTGCTAGAATGAAGATCCTCATGGTGAGTGACTTAATTCGTCAAGTCTTCTGTTTCTGCATTTTCAATTACGCGTGTACGTAATATTGCCTATTATTATTATTATTATTATTATTATTATTTATTATTATTATTATTATTATTATTATACATTTATATAGCGCAAATATCCAGAATAACTGCTCAAATGTGCGTATTACCCTGGTAAACGCATCTGTGCACTCAAATTCCTTCTCAACTCCCCAGGGAGTATACAACCTGAGCTTACATTGTATTCTTTAATAATTAATATTCATTAAATTTAAATAAAATATTTCAAGTTGTATTTTCTTACACATGCAGTTGCTGAGTTATAGAAAACACTAGTATTTCTTTTTTACAATCTGTGAATTTCATTGCATTGTAATGAGCCACCAGTTTAATAATTTAACAATATTACATTTTAGAGCATAATTGCATAAATATAGCATAATTGCATGTACATGTATGTGGATTAACTGCACATTGTTGGACATTTAAACTCTGTCTTAACTATTAGTAATTATAATTAATATTTATTAAGGTAGATCACTATATGTGGGGGAATTGCTGGACAATTCAAGTGTCTTTTTAAATAGAAGAAATTAAGGTAACTCTGATTGTCTTTAGTGGAAATATGGTTAATAAAGCAGAGTATACATTATAATATATAAATTAATTAAATATTTAATGTATTTCATTCAAAGTGTCATGTCCAAAATCCTGTTAAGAAATTCTTTAATCTATTTGTGATGCATACAGAATACATATATGACTATCTTTTCGGTTGAATACCAATGAATTACAATGTCAACATGATGCCACTCATGACATTATAGCCTCCCCCATTCACTTGATGACATAAATCATGGTATTTGTAAAACACAGTTAAGTATCCTCTATATATTAACAATTTAGATATCTAATATTTCTTTTACTGTTTTTATTAAACTTTAATGTAAGTATGCATATTATTTTTACTATTTTGAAATACTGTTAATTAATATTTGTTGTGCATACTATTGTCTGTACATGCAAAGTGTACATTAGCAGTGTCAGTTATGTCTTGTGTATTTGCAATAGTATACCACAGAGTTGCCAAAGCCATGCAAGAATTAGGAACCGTGTTTGCATTTCTATGGCTGTGGACCTCCCAACACAAACAACCACCAATGTAATAATGACCAGAATAATCATGCTCTGAAAGGTAATGACCATGTTACACTACACAGGTAGGGGAACTTTCCCACACTAATTAGCTTTAGATACCATTATAAGGAAGCCACAATGGAGAAATTGCCACTGAAGAAGTACTATGGAACAATGAAAATGTTTTATGTGGCTATAAATACTCATTCTGAACAACGGGTTGGCATTCCAACTGCATTTAGCCACGTGAACAAAATGGTCATAATTTGTAATGTGAGAGATATACTTGGATAATTATTTGCATTATATAAGTACAGGTGATTTTAGTGTTAGATATAGATATGCAAATTATTGTATTTTAGCCATGTGAACAAAATGGTCCTAATTCGTAATGTGAGAGATATACTTGGATAATTATTTGCATTATATAAGTGCAGGTGATTTTATTTATTTATGTATTTATGTATATGTATTTATGCAAATTACTGCATTTAGCCATGTGCACGGAATGTTCCTAATTTGTAATGAGAGATATACTTGGATAATTATTTAAATTATATAAATTATATAAGTGCAGGTATTTTTAGTGTTAGATAAAGTTTACAAAAGAACATTCAGTATGTATATTCAGGCAATCGCAAAATATATAATTACATAAATTGCATGTTCATGTGATGATCAGGGGTCTCAACTAGAACAAAATAACTCCAAATATTTAATATTCATAGGGCATCTGTATTGCACATTCATGGGTTAAAATTCATTCTCAACTACAAAAATAAACAGATATTTAATATTCTATAATATGTTTTCATTAATTGGCAGTTGCTAATCACCTTCATGGTTTTCTGGTCAATTAATTCACCTTGGAGGAAGTACGTGTACCTATTACATGTTGTTGCACCCATAACATGTTGACCTGGCAGGATTAATACCTTGTTGACGTGATACGGTTGCATGACGAGTGTTAACCTGCAAGGTTCAGTGGGATAACGTATGTAACAGAAAGTAGGAAACGTGATCCGATCGTGTAAGCATGCGTAATAAAAATTCCAATCAATACCATATAACTGGTCTTAAATGTCACATTAAAAAAATATATATTTATACTAGTATAATGTTATGAACAATGGACTTAGAGATAATACAATACAATCTATCCATTTATTTAGCAAAATCTTTAAATCAAGATCATAAATTTACATGTTCTTATATTTATATTCATGCATTTATATAGTATTACATAGTTTTACAAAAAATATCTATAATGTAGAAATGTATATACAAAAATGAAACCAAATCACATAAAAAACAAATTAGCAATAATTATAGCACAATGAACCATTTAATAAAACCAATAAAAAAAATTCCATAATGTCAAGCTTCTTGGAATCCATTATCACAATTATATTTTTAGGGCATATCAAATTTTTCTGATATATTGATGGAAGTATTTTATGGATTGAAAGACAGCATATAGAAATGTTCTGTTGTGACATCAAAGAAGTTTACTTACAATGAGTTTTACGGTAACAGATGTAGACTTGATCTCAGTAAGAAATCAGCACAAAGTCTCAAAGAGTTAGTGCTGCACTCAGTGTATGCTAAGCTGTGGAAAACAACGGCTGTAGTATCCTGCCTTAGGTCGTTTTATGTTGTTAAATGACTACAAAACCTAGCAAAATGTGAGTATCATTTGTAATTATATGTCACTGTGCAATTACAACACTATGTTAACATTACAATATGTTAACATGGTTAAATTAAATATTTATTTTTGTTAAGAAAGTATATACTTCAACTGTGTTATCTATATCAATATTTTGTGTTTTGTTTTTCTAGTTGAGAATGATTTTTAACATGTGAAAGTGTTTACAGAATAGCATGATATCAATATGTATATCAATAAAAGTGTTAATAGATAGCATTAATGAATCATTGAATTAATATCTACTAATTTTAAATGCAAAATGCTGCATTGTATAGTACTGAATACAATAGTTGTTCTTATTTTCTTTAAAAAAATAAAAATTAAAGAAAGTAATAATGTAATTTCTGTATTGGTTGATTTTCGTTTGTAATATGTGAACTTCTGTCAACACTCAGGTGGTATTCTGAGTAATCATTATATATTTTCTAATAATATCTTTTAGGTAATTAATAATGATTAAAAAATAACACAGGCATATTACAGTGTATATGTAGATCAGACTTATAGTGGAACATGAGCAAACTATAACAACTTATTATCAAAGAAGCAAATGGAAATATGCCATTAATTGGCATTCTATATGTTCACTTATGAAATAGCGTGTTCTGTAATCACAATAACAAATCCACAAATTCTAAGACTACCTTTTTAGCATTACGTTGTGGCAATATATTGATGAAAGACTTGACCTTACTAAAAGCATCCTGTGGCAGCGAATGTTTAAATTATTTCTATACGGAAGCATGTCATTATCAGCTTGATGGATGTGGAACTTTTGATACCAGATTGTTTGCCTATATAGATTTAGGAAGTAGGCCAATCTATGACACTACAAAAGAGGATTTGTTGAAAGGGTCTGCTAGCCCTAACATGCTTAAGCTATTTCAAACTATCCAATAACTTTCACTAACTTATTACCACTCGTGTGTGAGGGGGGCCAATTATTCTACAGTCCACAACTCAATCAAAACTTATTGACATTTACCCACAACAGGAATTGTTCTTCAAAATATACAAGCCCTGGATGAGTATGAATTATGTTCTGTGATATGTTTGACAAATTACTTCAATACTGGAATTAAAAGATTCCATGTAATATTATCAGTTGATATAAAAGGCTATAGATATTCTCTATAGAATCTGCTAACAGGTATGTGAAGGCTGATGTTTTGTAGTATGAACATGATAATATGCTAGCTATGTTCATGCCAGAAAACCTATCCATAATAATAATAATAATAATAATAATAATAATAATAATGTGGATATTTATATTGTGCAAAATTCAAGTTCTAAAGCATGCTCAAGACATTTTATGTATTGCACAATGCTACGTATTATTACCCTGATCAATGGCTCAGTGCACCATAATGACTTTCTCAACTCCCTGGGGAGTATTCAACAAAAACTGCTGTTTTCAAGATCTAGAAGGTTATATTAACATTCACATTATCATCTTCTTCTTTTTTTTTAATACTGAATAAACTGTGTCTGGGTTTTTAAACTAACAAAGAAAGAAAGAAATGCTGATATAAATCAATAAAACAGATCCAATAGAACATTATTACTGTAGATTGCAAATGCATGTTCAAGTATTCAAGTAAATATGTATGTGCATGACAATCTTTTAATTAGATGTTTCTCATTAAAGGGAAAGGAAAACATAGCTATTCAGTAAGTGTCTACAATCATCAATAATTGCTCAGTGAAGCTAATACCTGTGTGGGTGTATATCTGCATTATAGTGTATAGTATAGTCACTGTGTGTCTCAATAAATAAACACGGGTCTTAACGCATGCGAAGCTTGGTACTCAGGGTATTTCAAGCCGACTCCACGGTCGTGCCTATCCAGGTATATCTACTAAGAGCCGTATTGATTTTGTCATTGATGTTGCAATAGATATCTTCGGTTGTTACATAATAGTCAGTGCATGGTGGGCATCATTAATAATTATGTCCCATTAATATTGATTTATGGTAGTCTTTGTTGCCCGCGAATAGTGCAGTAATTTTCATAATGGTCATTACACTCTCTAGCTGGTGATATCAACAGGGGAATGGTGACACTTGTGTACAATAAATCATCATCCACTTGAAATGATATTGCAAATGGGGTTGGGTGGGTGGGGGTGGGGGTTGGGGTGGTTTGTTAGTTGGTGATTGAGGTCTTCAATAATTAGGAAATTACAATCAATGAAGAAGATTGTTGGGTTTTTTGTGCATCTATTCTTACATTTCCTCAAAGAACTAATTACATTTAAGTCTAGATGATGGTATATTCCATACAAAGTTTATTGGTCACAGAAAGATTAGTGATATTAAACTGTTTATTAATGAATGTACTACATGTTCAGAGGAAAATAATACTTGAAAATATTTATAATAATCTCATAACATCATATACAAAAATATACAATTGTTATGCATAGCAATAATATATCACTGTCATTATTTTAAAGGCCTGTTTTAGACATGTTGAACAATAGCTACTCCTTTGGTATTTGAGGCTATTATAATAAACAAAGTTAAATAGGTTTAGTTGCTGGGTATGTGTATTAGAGTATAATTATGTGACCTTTTATTTTTATCATACATCTGGGGTTTTTTTAAGTCAGAGATTTTTGTCAGAACTTTAATTCACCAATTCCTTTTTGTAGAGTTTTTCACGAGAGAAATATTCTAATTGATGCCTATCATTCCTGCATACAATTTTTATTGTACATACGTCTTTCATCAGTGGATGTTTGAAAGTTAAATTCAATATTAAATGTTATTGAAATTTTGATTTGACATTTAATTTGGTACATGTATTTATTTGTTGTGGCTAATGACTGACAATCGACTGACTACAAATACGTTTTTGTTAAGGTATGAATGGAAATATATTTTCTTTACATTGGTATTTTGTGAGACACAAGTATGTCTATTAAATCTGTCATAATTTATACCTGAACCTGACACATATTATTTTTACATGTTTGACAAGCTTTTATTTTGATTTCAAACTTAAATACATAAATAAATAAATAAATAAATAAATAAATAAATAAATAAATAAATAAATAAATAAATAAATAAATAAATAAATAAA
>JAUTBV010081088.1:0-19198 GCA_032361325.1 Lepetodrilus fucensis
ACCATTCTTCATGGGTGCACGTATATGTCATCATTAGTTTGTGTTAACGAGTTTCCACGCACAAAGATAATAAGAAAGTGCAATTCAATTATATTATGTTATACATTATGTATAGGCTATGTATACAGTAAATCCGCGTGCAAGATCTTTTAAACTGTATTTAATTGAATAATAGTTGCTATAGTTATGTTGTTTTCTACAAGAAGCGATTGTTTACATAACTGGTAGATTTAGCCTTGTATCTTTCTGTAAATAAGCCTATAACTTGTAGCAATTGGTTTGGCGAATTCTTATCACTTGCGTGAGCGAGTCATCAAATATTTATCACATTTTAGATTAATTACTTCCAATCAATGGCTATTGAAAGAGGCTCGGTTGGGGTTCAAAATGAATTGTGCGCAGTGAGTTCATGAAATAATGTATACATGTAGATATGTACGATTCGATAACATTTATTTGTACATGCAAATATACTTATGGATGGACTCTGTGCATAAACCGTACAGATCAAGACCTTCAACAGCTGTTCAATGGGAATGTATGTTATTATGTGTTCCTCTTGGTAATACTCAACATTGTCTGACAATTAAAATATTTTTGTCATACACATTAACTGATTAATTAAGTAAACTAATAATAAAGTCATGCTTCTCAAGAATTGCCGGTATCACTAAAAGTATTACTAATAATGCCAAACATATTTGACACATCCAAAATCGTATTACATTTTGTTTATAAAAGTTATCGAATATACCCGTAGTTGTCTCAGAAATACTGCCAGGTATAGTGTTAAACTGGTATTGCAGCTGCCTCTATGCGGCATTCCACCGTGTACCAGCACATGTACGGTATTCTAATGATGATTAGCGGCACGTTGCTCGGCGATATTTGCCAACCCTTGCACGCGACTGGGTTCGTCTGAATGGGCCGGATGTAATGAGCCAAGGGCGCTCGTGATCAGCAGCGGCAGTGCGACATAGGATGCTGCATGGGTGATCTTGGGTGGTTACATATAGAGGACTGGTCGATCCTGTGGTTACACGGTAGTCGTGTCAGTAGATTCATGTTTCATACACAAGTTGTCTTGTGATCCTGCACAGAATTACAGGTAACGTTTTCCCAGTCTTGAATTACGTATGTAGATCGATTTCTTCTTGGTTAATTAATATGATGCAAGTTTATACAACGGTATAGGAAGTCCTACTGTTCATTTCGTGCTGTTGGGTTTATTGTCCAATATGTAAATGAAGTTCTGTAAGACTGTCAGAATGGATTTGTTTCTAAGATATGTCAGTATACATGTCATATGCTACATTTGTTCATGTTTATTAATGCTGTAGGCTATTAGTATTTTATACCTTTTATTTGTTAATATTTAGATTATTTATCTTAAGGTGTATATTTCTTTAGGCTTCGACTGTGGCATTATCTGTTTAAGCTGACCATGTATTTGGTTAGGTTTAGCATTCATATATTAAGTTTCCTGATACATGTGTTAAGGTTTAAGATGTATTTGTCCAGGTTTTTACAGCCATCACGAACATTACACTACTAAAGATTCTAACATGATCTTCACCCTGAATGATCTAAGTAGGCATATACCTAGCCTACATACATTGATTGTCATCACGATCTTTGGTACTAAATTCATGCAGAATGTTAGTCTTCTATTATACGAGTACAGCAATAATATCCTATTAGTGTCTGCTTTGAAAACCATGAATCTTGTGTGTATGCTATAATATATATGCTCATGCTCTGTCAAACTGCCATGCTAACCCTGGATACATACGTGGTATTTCTACACGGGATACAGAATCATCAGATACATGAATATGAAAAAGGTGAAATCCAAGTAAGCGAATAACGATTCACCGATTCCACCCTTTCTGCACCTCAGTTGGCACAGTGACCTTCCTACTGTCGGATACCTGTATACAGTTATAGAGACACCATACAAGTTTATAGCAATGGTTGTTGTTGATCCAGCAGGATTAGGCAACATGTTCTGTGCTTGCTTTAAGAACATGAGTAGCATTTACACTCCAACGTGAATATCTGCATGGTTCCCTTTCAGCATCGGTATTCATGTAGTTTACTTCATTGTGTATATCATACTAGTGGCTACAAGTCTCCCACCCAACAAGTTAAGTAATGACATCCATGGAACTGCATGATGATTTTTCAATTTCCAATATGGATGTTAATGTCCATATAATTTCAAACTGCACACTAAATAGAGACCTTTACATTTCCCATGTTCAATTTCAAACACTTAATTTAGTTGATCACGTAACATTATACACGCACGCGTCCTGACTTGCAGTTCAAAGTGGACAAGTCTGTTGAATATCACGTGATCAGTAACACTATGTGACGTAATACGCAAGAATTCTTGCGTTTGAAGTTGTACTTGGAAAAACTAAAGGTCTGTACACGTACAGACTAAGGCAATTACTTGTCAGATTAAACAGAAACGTTGCATGTTTGTTCCCACGATCAATGGCACCCAGGAAATTAGTTCAAATTCATCTGCTAATTAGAAGGATATATTTACGTGAAACATTACAAACTGTTCCTATGCTAAAGGCATTGTTTTGGTCTATCATGGACACTTCCCGGCTGCTAGTCCTAGTTACAACTGTGTCCACGAGGATTCACTGTCACCGTCATCATTACAGTGGCACTTGGTGTTGTTAATGTGTCCCTGCATCACCATCTTTATCTACAGATTGTAACCAAAATACCTGGCTGACTAGTCCTAGTTACAACTGTGTCCACGAGGATTCACTGTCACCGTTAGCATTACATGTGTGGTGACACTTGGTGTTGTGTGTGTGCCCCTGCATCACCATCTCTACCTACAGATTGTAACCAATACCTTATTGAGGATTCTGATGACAACTTGTTTTCCATAGTTAATACATATAGTTACTGGACAGATTAAATGACGTATTTGTCTAGACTTAGGTTGTATCTCTTTAGATTTATTCTGTGTTTGTATACATGGAGGTAAACTTGACGAAGAGTAACTTCATGGATGTCAGAGGAACTATACTGTTTTCCACATTCGTTGATTTCTTATTTGTTACAATCGACATTATTATGAATTTATGAGTGTTATCCTCATACCTATATACACGTATGTAGAACAACTAACAAATTGGTTCAGAAAAAATATCAGAACATAAATATATCAAATCGTGTTAGATATGTATGATGGTACAGATGATTCAGAGAATATTCTCTAAAGTTTGAAAGTTAGTTTGAATTATCAAGTGACCAACACATTTTCGTTGCTATCATGTTTTCTTTTGCCTGTTGTCTTCTGCCTGTTCATGTTGTCATCCACTTGTTCATGTTGTCTTACATGTTGGCAGATCGTCCCCGATGAGTCTGACGACATCCAAGCGCAAGCTCCCGTATCTCCGCGCTCCTTATGATACCAACCAGGAGTACACCGCCATCAGCGTGGGTGGCATGCAATCGCCGCGACATCTCCTGCCACGTGTAGTTGACGACACCCAGTACATCCAGCCAGTCGTGCAGACCCTACAGTCTCCCCTCCCAGCCGTGCAGACCGTGCAAGCCGTGCAAGCCATGCCGTACAACACAGAAATGGTCAGATATGACCACGGACATTTGGACGTCCTTGAGGAGCGTCTAGCTCAGCAGGAGCGCAATACGCAGGCGCTCATCGACCGCGCGTTCAAGATTCGCGAGGACGTGGTGGAAAGCCTCAATTTCACTCAGGGGACGTGGCAGGATGAGAAGAACGCTAGACAGCATCTACAGGAACACATCCGCAACATCACATCCGTCGTCAACAGACTGAACAATGATATTGCTGTGAGTTTAATATAGCTGGCATTTGTAATGGAAGTGTTGACTTGATGCAAGATCCGAATCAAATCTAAACTGAACCAATTCCAAAACCAAAGCAATTTCAAATTGAACCAAGTCCAAGGTTTCATAAAATAATTATTTTACTAGCAATAAGAACTCAAATAATTACTTTATCGTATTTTCGAAAAGAACCCTTTTTATGTGTGTGGATAGATTGAATTCAAATTACTTCAACACTGTCATCATAGAAACGTTCCAAATGAATTTGGTTGTTCTACCAAGCAGACTGTAAAGCAATTGCCGAACCCTTTATATTTATTCTCTCATTGTTTTATTATTACTCTCCTGACAGGTCTTGGAAGAAAACATCAAGGTGAGAGACTCGGCGGCAGTGGGGACAAACAATGCCGTGAAGAGCATCGAGATGCACCACGTGACCGGCCTGTCCGATCTCCGTGGTCGCATCGTGCGCTGTGATACCACCATCGCCAAGCTCAGCGTGGACATGAGGACGTCCTTCGACTCCATCCGCATCCTATCCAGCCAGCAACAGGAGATGCAGAACCGTCTGATGGAACGTATGCACGGGATAGAGTCGCAGGTGGGTCCATGCACCAATGGTAATAGTACATAGTCATAGGTTGCTCTTTGCAGCCGGTGGATGATTGGCTTATGGTGTATTGAAGAGATGAGTCTATGTCTGTCTGCCTCTTGAAGGAGCAATGTTGACAGAGCATGGTCATCTGATGATCCAGATAGAACTATAATATTTCTTGCTGGTTTCTTGAATGAACAATAGTTATGGGCTCGTATTCTCGAAACTTCGTAAGTCCAAAAAAGTTCGTAAGTACTAAGAATTTGCCTAACTGGGTTTCTGCTCATGTTAATGTTTGAAGATATAATTTCTCACTAAGAAGTTCTTAGCTAAGAAGTTTCGAGAATACGGGCCCTGTACGTCATTAGAATATAGATTTCACTTTCTTCCATTGTAAAATAAACATGTATCTTTCGGTGAGTTGTGTTTGAAGTGTTCTTGAGAAATGCTTACTTGTTATTCTGTCAAGCTCTTCTCAATGCTCTCCTGTCTGTCCACAGCTGATGTCTATCAACAGCTCTCTGGAGAAGACATCAGGAGAGAGTCGTATCAAGCTTCAGCATCTGGAGGGCGACACCAACAACCATCTGACCATGCTGGACGCCAAGACTCGCCAGATGATCGAGGACCTCAAGACATCCATCACCTCCGTGCAGGCGACCTCCGAGGCCGAGCGAGAGCGCATGGAGCAGAGGATCGTCAGTCTCATTGAGAAGGCGGGCAGCACGCGAGATCTCAGGCTGGTGAGTGCCCCCACTTTGTGGTATGTCCAACAGATGTTTCATATGTGTTATAATGGGTCCAGTTGAGAGGTCAGTGATTAAAATGTTCCTATTGACTACCCGTGTTCCAGGAAGGCTTGGAGAAGAAGCTGGATGACTACCACTATTCTCTGGAGGGCCGCGTCCACAAGCTTGAAGAGGCTTTGGTTGAGGACAGATCTCACTATGCAGAATTACAGGCAGTAAGTGGATATATCACTATGCAGTATGCTAAGCTTACAGGCAAGAAGTACTGACAAGATCTCACTATGTAGAGCTGTTTTAAATATG
Source organism: Lepetodrilus fucensis (assembly GCA_032361325.1). Classification (NCBI taxonomy): domain Eukaryota; kingdom Metazoa; phylum Mollusca; class Gastropoda; order Lepetellida; family Lepetodrilidae; genus Lepetodrilus; species Lepetodrilus fucensis. The sequence goes on from JAUTBV010081088.1 coordinate 5,494, forward strand.
TACAGACCATTTACAGACCTTTTGTACCTTACCCCTCTCCCTGCTGAAGGCGACTTAAGTTGCCCGATCACATGCAGAAATAGAACACTTTGATTTTATTCAGCAGGGAGAAGGTTAAGATGTTGTTGTTTTCACTCATCTTAATTTCTTTACTACAGATATATTTACTACTACTATACTGACAAGTCATGATATTATTGAAAGAATTAAGAAAGCTATTCTAAACAACAATCCCCCCCCCTACCTTTCCCCCAAGAAAACTACTACTATAATTATTATTGTAAACGGTTTTGTCTCCCATTGCTACAATGTGATATTCCCAATTTCTCTATTTGCCATATCGAACCTACTGGAGGTTCTAATTTGACTAGCATATCATTGTGGACTTATACACATTGGGTTTTTTTCTCCACCAGCACATTGAGACAAAGCTGATGGCTCGTATTGATGGCGACATGCGGCGTCTGACCGAGGACATTGCCAAGTTGAAGCGTGAGTGTAGGGAAGGTTTCGCCACGGTTCATGAGAGCATCAGCAACATGAGGACGGTCATGGAAGGACGCCGGAAGTTGCTGGAGGACCAACTCCGGAAGGACCTGTCTCAACTCAGGAAGATGGTGGTGCTCGTATAGGTGGATGGCGTATCTCAAGAAATCAAATCGTATGGAAATTAACTGTTATATTTCTGTTCTGATCTCCACACACACACACATGTTCATCAGTAGAATGCTGACCCGCACCAAGCGTATGCACATCCTTCAGGATCTCTAGGATAGTATCATAAATAGACGTCATCTTCACGTCATTGAGGCTTCACTGTTCATGGGCGTGGCTATGCGCCAGGAAGGAATCCATACATGACGTACACGATAGTGGGTGGATGTCTCTGACCTAAAGTCTTAGAATGTAGGAATTGCCCCACAAAGCCATACAATTACAAATAACTATGATCGCTTATGATTACTTTCTATATGTTCACTTGGCATTCATTTCACTGCATTTGTATATCTAATAATATTTTCACAAATCCTATTTTCATTATTTTAATTCCTTTTTTGAAATTAGGTCTCATTGCACTCGCCCGTATTTTCTAACTGTTGATAAAGAGCCAAATTGTATCTATTAAAAAGTTATATCTATTTTACGATATTATCCACTCATGTCAAAGATAGCCCTCATACTATGTGTACTGTACTATAGTATTAAATATGTACACGTATTCCCGTGTATTTGAAATCCATTAATTCATCTACTAGTATTTAATTAGACAACGTGATCCAGTGGCTATACTGCTTATTAATCAATACAGTAATGCATATAATATTTTACAATGTACATGTATTATTATCTTTGTTCCTGTCTCTGATATATGATTATATGTTTACGACATTCCGTCCTTTTCATCCCTTCACACCAGTATTCACAGATTCACATACTATATATATAGCGATATGATATTTATATTTACACCTGACTATGCATACATGTATGTACAGTATATACCCCCACGAAATGTAGTCATATCACATGTTAGTATTTGATTGTAAAGTATTTATTTTCATACATTTCTCAGATGGCAAACAAGATGTACAATCATTCTATATTTCCAATTGAATATTTATCTATTATTGTTATTCATGTTCATACATTAGAAATATGTTTTTTAGAATATCAGAAGCCTGGATAGACTACAACAATAACAACACAGTAATTGTGCAGTAATTTCCCATGTTATTTACCTTTCCCTTTTATGTTGTTGGCTAATCTCCAATCAGCAGTGTGACAGTTCTTGAAAAATATTTGGCTATTCTCGCTCTTATAAATCATATTTGATGTTTTCAAATGTTCCTGTTACAACCCATCCTGGAAAACACAGGCCATTATGACTACACTAACATCCGTCAACAATATTTGACGGATGTTAGTGTAGTGATAATGGCCTGGGTTTTCGAGGATGATTACAACCATGGCTGTAACATTCAAATTTGATGTTTTCTTGGTACTTCTGTCAAATTTAATGCCCGTATATTGTTAATTAATGTCATGCAAATGCTTCGTATGCTATGAAACTCCACATGTGCAAGTTTAATATTGCTTCCAAAGTCTATGAAATTTTTTTTTTTTAAATTCTTAAATCCTTGTATGTTTATTCCAAATACTAGTAACCTTTTTGAATAGGATATCTTATCTGGAATAATTTCTATAGACCATAAACAACTTGATATACACGATAGCATTAGTAATACCTGTCTGATTTATTTACACCACCACTACCGGTATATGAAAATTGCATAGCACAGTAGTGAAAACAATATTTGGATTACGTTGATGTGAGAATAAACGTGTTGCATAGTCATTAATACAAACTATTGAGTATGTTCAAACATGTGCACAGGATTCTATCATTTGCACATATTTGAAAGTTTAAAAAACGTTCGCAGGCGAATATTTTCCGGTTTCATAAAATGCTTCTTTGTATAGATGCACACAAATAACCTGTCTGAACCATCGTTTCCTGTCTTCCAAACCCATCGCAGATGTATTGATGCCCTATTGCCATAAAATAGAAATAATTATGATATTCCGTCCGTCCTTCATAGAAATATTCATTGTCTATATTGTTTGTCATTGTAAAGTGCAGGTGATTTTTATTAATATAATTTACACTTTTACTGCATTCAGAAGTATCATGCTCGAATAATGTCTCAATAAATGTACACGTTATGATGATCAATAGTACAGAGGATGTGTTGTCTTTCACGTGCATTTCGAAATTGTGAACTATATTTCATCATGACTGGGATTTTGTTCATTGTCTCAATAAATTCTTAAATCTTTCTGCTGGAACTTGTTGTTGTTGGTCTAGTCAAGAATGGAACTGATTCTGAAAGAGTTGATATTCCTGGTGCTGACATGAACGTATTCCTGGTAGTTATGTTGTATACCTGCCTAATTCATCACCGCCTTTCTGCAGCTGGAGACAACCAGAGAGCAGTTATATCCTTGATCCAGCAATGGGTTCCATCCTTGATATTGCAATGGGTGCCTTCATTGGTCCAGCCATGGGCACCATCCTTGATCCAGCAATGGGTGCCTTCATTGATATTGCAATGGGTGCCTTCATTGATCCAGCAATGGATACCATCCTTGATCTTGCTATTGGTACCATCCTTGATAATAGCTACCAACCTTGATCCAGCAAAGGGTACCATCCTTGATCCAGCAATGGGTACCTTCATTGATCCAGCAATGGGTGCCATCCATGATCTTGCAATGGGTGCCATCCTTTGATAATTGGTACCATCCTATGGGTGTCATCCTTGATAATAGGTACCATCCTTGATCCAGCAATGGGTGCCTTCATTGATATTGCAATGGGTGCCTTCATTGGTCCAGCCATGGGCACCATCCTTGATCCAGCAATGGGTGCCGTGCCATCCTTGGTCCAGTAGTGGGTGCCTTAATGATGCAACCATTGCGGCATTGTATCAAAGACAACTCGAGCAATTACTCTTGGCCTAAAATTCCAACAACACATCATTGATGTATATATAAAATGTTTAATGGTTTGGCACAATGAGTGGACATCATATGAGATTTAAACAAACAAAAAAGCATCTATGAGTAAATGGACGTGAAGAGAAAACATCACAGCAGATACGAAAGTCGTGATACAATAGAACTATTATACAGTAGCAATAATATTCGGAGATGGGAATAACCATTGGACCCGTGCAAGTCACTTCACTCGCCAGGACATGCACTCCAACATTGCATAGTGATAGGGAACATTCAGGCAACTTTACAAAGTGCGATGATGACTATTTATATATACATACATATCAACAAATTATGTACATATTCTGTTTATATATTTATTTATACAGACTCAATTTTTTATGGGTTTCATTTGATAGTTTTAATGTTTGAAGCGTCTCAAAAATCATTAATATTAGAATAAATTGCATTGGTTCGTATTTAAAAAATGTATTACGTTCTGAAGTCCAAATACTTCCGCTCCTCGCAACGTAATTCATTGATCTTATAACAATAGTTGATAGTGTTTCGAAGGAAGGTGCAGTGCCAAGCTAGATGAGAAATTATAATGAATGTAGCAAATACCTACAGAATAACCATGTATTTCAAATAGTTGTTGGTAATTCTTAACAAATATCGAACTACGCGAAATCTAGAACTTTGACCCATTGCTACACTAGATACTCAATCTTCATGCGAAGAATAAGTTGCATTAAGTTGGAACTAACAATCAGCTGAGTCGAGCTTTCTCAGATGAAATTGGACAAAACATAAATATAAATCTTAAATATAATGCAAATAATGCAACAGCTAAACCGATCACAGTCTAGAGTACATAAATAGGAAGTATCACATATTGACCAATCTCAGCATCATGAGGAAGACACAATGTACAACAGGTAAGAAAATAACGACAATTAATGGGCATGCTTCAACAGAGCGCGCCATTACGTCACTTCCGGGAGAGATGATTGCGTGTACTTTTAGGCAAATTAAATGTAAGACGACTAAAACAAATATTAGGCTATAATTGAACTTATTATCAATAGTGACAGTGGGTGAAATAATATTTCTTCCACACGACTCTCTCATGGCTGCCCACACGACGCTATCGGTCTCATGACCGCCCACAGTCTCACGACTGCCCACACGACGCTATCAGTCTCATTACCGCCCACAGTCTCGAGACTACCTACACAACGTTCTCAGTCTCATGACGCCCACACTCTCAGTCTCGAGACTTCCCAAACTCCAAGTCCTGTGTGAGAACGGTCAACGAACTGGCTCGACTGTCTCAGATACGTCTGTTTTGAGACGACTTTAGTACCTACACTTAAGACTGAACTTAAACTCTACTGTCGTAAGGAATGTCGTCCTAATATTCGAAAGATCCATACCTTACGTGTATCAGATGCTTAAGACTCGACAAGACCATTGCTTCAAATAATTCTACTAATAAATTCCGTCGTAGCCTACGTGTGTCCTACACAAAAGGCGAGTTCAAGACGAGCCTAAGAACTGTGGTTCTACAATGTACAGGGTATTGTTTCTCGAAGCTCTCATATCCACTACGTATGAAACCATGGCGCTCACGTAAGTGCACGATCCCCATGTATTAGAAATCGCTACGAGAGTCCTTATGGTCTCGTATAGTAGATATGAGAGCTTCGAGAACAGATAGCTTGTAATGTACTGTACGATATATCACCATCACTAATATCTCACCAAAGACGTAAATAGCACTGCATACTATCACATGTACAAGCATTTCATACTATAGTATAGACGAGTGATAAATACGCAGTCTATATATTATGACACTATAATATATTAAATATTACAACCTACTACCAATATTGTTGAACTTTCTTAAGTATTGAACAACGATTCATTAAGACATTCTTGTTTAGTAAGTTGAACGAACTTAGTTCAATAGCAGTGTATTGCATGTGCATTGCTGCACATGAGTCGCCTAGCAACAATACTTATACATTATTATTTTATATTTTATTATTTCTACATGTATAATATGCACTAATATTCTAACTAATCCACTTGAATGCTAGAAACAAAGTACGATATCGCAACAATTAAAACATGTATAGTTAACTATTTTCCTTAATTTCTTATCACATCATAATAAGGTACGCTACTATAATGTACTATCTAAATCATCCTTATAAAAACTAAACCGAAATTAATTTTCAAATTATATCGCTGAGAAGATGGTTACGAAATTCAATACAACCTTACTAAACTAAGCACTAATAATATCATGATAAAATAATATATATGATATATAAAAAAATAATATAGTCGCAATGAATAGATACACCTGCAGCCATGTATCAGCCAACGGTATCCATAGTTCATAAAAAATATATTCATGTATATAATTAATGTACGTACATGTATATTACACCATAAGTTAAAGTACTGTAAACAATTGTGTGTGCACGATCCATCACAAACATCATGGTAAGTCACGTCAGAGGTCAGGGGTCACAGATACACAACCGCTCAATGGCACGTGGTGTACAACCAATTAAACCCGTGTACAACCAACTAAACCGATAAAACGACCGACATGGACATGGGCCTTAAAGAAGTGCTATGAAGCACTATATGTCCGTCATAATGACATCAAAGATCACAGTTCATCAGTGAACAATGGGCAATGTACAGAGAACATTCCCACCACATCATATATAATAATTGACACTTGTAATATGGTCATGACGTTTGCAGTTGGCAAGTTCGCAACTGTCTGGATTTCTTTTTTCCATTCTTCCTCGCTCGTCTGTAAACGCACTGCATCCAGTCCCTGTATCTTGCTGAGTAGTGCCAATGCAGAGAGATGAGAAACTCGTGAGTATCGAGTGAGTGCGGTGGATCCGCAGTATGGTTCCTGTGCACTATCAATTTCTGGGCATATTCCGGGCGTTTATTTTAATGATCGTATGGTGCCAACTGCCAGCGCTAGTTCTAGTTCCGTGCTACTGGCATCAACCCTGAAACAGCACCTCCCTGGCATAGAATAGCGACGTCCATCTCAGATGGTCTACCCGTGGCGGACTTCAACCTTTCTGTACACGAACATCACTCCTTCGTTTACAAATGTACAAAAACACACGTTTCTCTTGTTCTTTCTCAACATACTCTAGTACTACGTTCGTTTTCTTTTCTCTTTGTCGAGTTCGATTTCACAAATAAAGGACTTCTCCGCTCCGCATTTTCCCGCCGTCAGTTTCCAGCTGCATGTGGTAGACAGGATCAGACAGGCGTTCATGTTGTTGAAGTTCCGCTCCGGCGGAAGTCTGTTTCCGCAGAAGGTGGCGTTGGATTTAGCATCCACTGTGATGTCCTTCCTCTTCCCCTGCCACCTCCACTTCATGTTCGTCATACTCTTCTCCGGCCACACGAAGTGGCGGAAATCTGGGGTGGAGTAGATACCGGAAGTGAACACGGAGTTCGTGTGATTTTCTGAAACATCAATTTAACAAGTTTTAATAAACATCACCAATTAGACATTGCACATAAGTATTTCCACAACTATATGTAGTGTTATAGGACCAGTTAATTTACGGAAACACTTCACAGTTCTATATAGTAAGAAGAACCTTTACGGGAACAGTTAACTCAGCGAAACCGTCACCATGCTTACGGAAAGCAAGCATTTAACTTACTAGACTTATAAGAACAGTTGACTTACAGAAACAGATAACCTAATTACGGAAATAGTTTAACTTGAAGAATAGTTTAACTTGTAGAAACAGTTAGCTCACGGAGAGTCGGTTTAGGGAAACATTTAACTTAACTACGGAAACATATGACTTACAGAAACAGTCAACTTACGGAAACATGTAGCATACGGAGAATCGACTTGTGGGAACAGCTGACTTATAGAAACACTTAACTTACGGAGAATCGACTTACGGGAACAGCTGACTTACGGAAACGGGTAGCATACGGAGAATCGGCTTATGGGAACAGTTAATGTACAGAAAAAAAGACAACTTACGGATAATCGACTTATGGGAACAGTTAACATACGAAAACAGTTAATTACGGAGAATCGACTTAGGGTAACAGTTGACTTAGGGAAACAGTTAACATATATACTAAGAATCGACTTATACGGGAACAAGTAAATTACGGAAACAGTTAACTTGCGGAGAGAGTGGACTTACGGAAATTCTCCACGAGGTACTTCTTGATGAAGGCGTGTTTCCTACTTGACTTGAGGGTGACGAGGTTGGCGCCGATGTCCTGGCAGTAGTCACGTGCGTCGTTCCACACACGTCTACCGCTGGTGCTCATGACAAACTTGAAGCATCGCGACTGGAACTTGATAAAACCAACCGGACAATGTTCCCGACAATGTTCCAGGTCTGAAAGAGAAATATAGTGTAGGTGTTTGTGAATAAGATTGATATAGATGTGTAATGTTTGACTCCTATCGATAATACTTGACGAACATGCATTGTGTTGTGAGCTGGACATAGATAGTTATAGTACTATAGATGGTGTGAATTATATAGATATGCCCGGTACTCAAAGATTATGTTTTGCTCCACATTATCAAAGAACATTCAACTGTGTATACTAACTTGTCCAATAACTAAAGTATTACATTCTTTTATTCGATTTTTCAAAGATGGTTTCATTCTTTCAGTCGGAATCCAATAATTACATGTATTCAAAATAACATTAATAGATTAACAGGTTTGATTCCTTGGGAATATAGAGATTTATGATTTCATGTCTCTAGCCAAAACAATCAGAAAAATCACTCCACGTAGTGGGACATATTTTACTACTGCCAGAAATATTTTTACAAGCACCACTGGTGTATTTTTTATTGTAAAAGTAATGAGTTTGACCTTAAAACTATAAACATATATTAACTCACCTCACATTTATTACGTGTTTGTGGAATACGATAAAGTAGCTGGCACAAACACAACGCACGGACCCAGACGTGTATGTGATTAAATAGTGTTTAAGCATACTATTACTTACTGGGATATCTTCTGAACAGTTTACCATGGACTGAAGCTGTCAGCACTGTCAACTAATCAGACCTGTAAATCTGGTACCGAACTGACAAAGGATCGACTCACAGTTATTACAAAGGGCTGTTTGTCGCAGTGTTTAACGAAGGATTTATCTCAGGAGTTGACGAGTTCATGAATCTTCTGTGATTGCAACCTGATATTGCAAGACCTTGTATTCTAGTTGAGCCATTTCAAGAAACATGTTCAAGAAACAAATCGTAGTCACAGAACAGAACAGCTATTCGCCAGACGTTCTAAGTTTACGATAATCTTAAAGATTCCTATAGCAGGGCTATGCACGTCTTTAGCCTTAGAAGAAGATCGTAAGAACGTTTATAGAAGCGTAATTGTTTCAAGCATTCGACCAACTCTAGGGCGACGATCGAGTGATGAAATTAGCCAATGACCAAACACTCATGATGATACGAAAACCCTCATTGGCTAATTTTATCACGCGACCGTTACCCTAAGGTTGGTCGAATAATTGAAACGAATACGCTCTATAATATTTCACTCAGGCTGTTAACTATAGCATGTGAGGTACACAACTAATAGAATGTATATAAAATAGGTGGAGGTTTCACGAAAGAGTCGTACAGTAGTGTGAGTATATTATATATCATGGCTATAATCATCCTCGAAAACCCAAGCCATTATGACTACACTAACCTCCATAGACAGTGATCCCAGGGTATTTGACGGAGGTTAGTGTAGTCATAATGGCCTATGTTTTCGAGGATGGCTACAATGTGCTATAGCAGGAAACGACGTAAACCCCGATTTAGGCCCAGCCGAACTATACTGTAAGGATCCTTCGCGAAAGGCAGGCAATAGGGGGTACATCATCAGTATGTGGTCAGTACAAACAGTATGATCAGTTATATATACATGTAGATAGTGAACTCTGGAGAGATGTATGTGGTCAACAAACTAAGTGTACACATGACACACAACTTAGTGTACTCGTATTACACACTAAGTGTACACTTCACGCGCATACATGCAAGTTTACATTCGGAGTAACCAAACGACATCCACAGGTATTTCGCGAAGTTTTCTACGATTGACGCAGACAAAGAAAGAGGAAAACAGAGAGATAAAGGGCGAGAGAGAGAGAGAGAGAGAGAGAGAGAGAGAGAGGTGATGAGGAGAGAACGGCGGATAACGATGCTTATACTATTTGCATACATAAATGGTCAACATATCAAACATTCAAAATGTGTTTATCCTGAACCATATCAATAGTTTTGTTCTGAGCATAATATTAGCCCGCTTGTATGAAATGTCAGGGTTTAGTCGTGAAAAATCGTGAAACATACACGTAAAATTACATTTAAAAACAGACTTTTCTATTAGCTTTTGCCTGCAGCACTAAATCGAACGAATTAACTTTGCTAATATCATTTTCGTTTTGAAACAGGTTTTTACGTCAGTGCGTGCGTGCGTGCGTGCGTGTCTGTCTGTGCGTGTATGTATGTGTGTGTGTGTGTGTGTGTGTTTGTGTGTGTGCGCATGTGTGTATGTGTGTGTGTGCTTCTGTTTGACTTAGTGTTACATGTCTGTACAGTTTGACTGAGTGTTACAAGTCTGTACAGATTGACTGAGTGTTACAAGTCTGTACAGTTTGACTGAGTGTTACAAGTCTGTACAGTTTGACTGAGTGTTAGAAGTCTGTACAGATTGACTGAGTGTTACAAGTCTGTACAGATTGACTGAGTGTTACATGTCTGTACAGATTGACTGAGTGTTACATGTTTGTACAGATTGACTGAGTGTTACAAGTCTGTACAGATTGACTGAGTGTTACAAGTCTGTACAGATTGACTGAGTGTTACAAGTCTGTACAGATTGACGAGGTATGATATATATGCCGAGTATACAACTCTTGACATGAATATAAACGCGATCCCCATATACCATAAATCACGCCAGACATTGGCCCATTGATCTAACTAATCTCGAGAATAAGTGTGTATAGCTCAGCACTGTACGTGCTCACCCGTGTACCGCGAGTACCCTCCAGGGAATACCACATGCACCCGACAACTACTGGATCCATGTACCAGATTTTAATTAGCTCTGTTGCGCAATGATTAATTATGCATCTAAAAGACATACAACCGAGATAGTATGTATGCAAGTCTAATCATTGTCGAACATTCTAATACATTTCTCAAAATAGAAAACAAATTCATAGTTCATGACTTTTAAATCTACTACCTCAATTCAATAATATAATATGTTGGTCATGTGATTTCATTATGAACGTACAGCTCTTTCTAGTTGCATAATTTCAACATTGGAACCTTCGTCATTGTATTATACCCACTGTAGGTCCACAACACACATTCCATTGTAGGTTCTAGTTGTGACATTCTAATTGTTTGTGTAGCATTAACTATACAGAAAACTCAATGGCATTCCTTCCTCTCTCCTCGAGGCGAGAAGAACCAACAACCACGGGGGCGGGTATACGTTAGAAGGCTGGAAATCGATTATTGCAATCATTCATAAATCTGTGCAGCTATTCGGGTTTGTTGCCTCTATAACTTCTCTGAAGTTCGCATTGCCGCGCTACCTCTATTCACCTCTCGTCCCGCGTGATTGACGAAGACGACATTTCAGTATGGGTGCTCCATCTAATGTTATAAGATCTACTGATCTACGTATCTTCTATAGCGGTTGTGAAAGCCGATATTTCAATGTAATACAATGAAACGAAATGTATTTAATATACGATACGTCACGGTAGACTATTATTGTTGGCGAGATCCAATAGCGGGGGGAGGGTTAATGTCGACCTTACCTCCGTTCAGTCACAAACCACCCTCTCAAACTTGCCACACACGCATACACATATATTCACAAATATGCATACACAATGTATACAGACGCATACACATACATACACACACACACATGCACACATAGACAAACACATACACAGACGCAAACACGTACCAACATCAACTTCAACATATAACCCCTCTTCCACCTTCTAACCCACAAACCAAAGATATCTTCACCCATCCCATTCAACTTTAAGGCAATCTTCGTTGCATATCAATACACCAAGAACATTTTTAAAGAAACACCAATTGAAAACTAGAAGTTTGTGACGTCAAAGACGACCAAGAAGTTCAATAGTGAAACTTCTAGCAAGTTGAAAGGACATTATTGATTCTTTCTGCTGGCGTTTTGTCAGTTTGTAACGTAGAAGACTGTAATGTCGCCGTGATATCGGTTGATGTACTACCCGCGTATAGTGACTTTCTCCACGTGCCTAGATATGAGTAGATATAACTATAGAACCCTAGCAACGTCTGAACTTAGGGAACACCTACGGCACAATCTACATTGTTCTGTTGATGATTGTATCAAAGCCAGTCTCTGTATATTCCTTCGTATCCTTACTAAGACTGGAGGCTCGCTTGAGAACAACGTCATTAGACGTCCACGAGCCGCTACCACCCCCAGTCTACGCGAAGTGTGGCGTCTTTTCATTCTGGACAATAATCATCTTGTATCTAGTCTGGACAGGATTTACCTATGACCTCTGTCCTAGCAATCTTAACCAGAGGCGAGTACATGCGGCACTAGCATGCGCTTATACGAGAATCCGTCTTTATTAAGTGTAAGTATACGCAACGCAACACGGTGGAAAGAGCTGCTAGCGCTTGTGCCAATGGACGCTGGAGTCTGCCAGTCGCCTGTCGGTAGAGTTCCATACGACGTGAACAAAGCCTTGCAATTGTCTGCAGCTCAGAGCTATGCCTCGCGTGGTGGTCGCCTTAGAAAATACACTCAACCTGCTGACAATGAAATGTTTAATAAATGTCAATGGACGACTTGCAAGGGTTCGAACACTGTGCCACTATTCGAAAAAAAAAGCCTCGGAGCCAACCTGAATCAGAAACCCGCCGTTGAATGGTTATATGTATAAAAGGGAGGTAAATCCTCACGGTTACGGTAAGTCCACCCTGAAAAGAACAATGCCGACGTTGTTTTGGCATGCCGCCCCGGCTGGCCCGATGCCAGAGTAAACTCTACAGTATATCTACATGTATCTACATACTGTCATTGCCGCATCAGGTGTGCGTCTCTGTGAACAGCCTACGGGGAACTGCCGCACTCGTTCTGAAGCGGGTGGGCGGATAGAGGGGCCGGGCTAGAGCAGTCTGAACGTACTGCAGCTTAACTTGAAGTCAAGGACACCGTGGGAGAGAGACAGAGAGTTCAATATCGTTTCCCAGTAGCCAGCACAGACGCGCACACATACACACTCGCACTCATATTATAATACCCCCTGACTATGTCAATGGAGAATACAAGTTTCGGAGACGTGTCCACTATGGTTAATGCATTGACCATTGTCAGAACATGACCTGAGCAAAGACTGGCCCTTAACGGTCAAAGTGCGGTAGCACCCACCTCCCAACGTATTCTCTAAACTTAAATGTTTATTACTACCAACCGTCATTCTATTGGTGGAATCTACCAACAACGATCATATCCAATTCCAAATCAAACAGATCGGCTTCCTGGTCACAGCTTGGGCGGCGGCCATTGCACCACGAATATAGGTGACAACAACTATTTCCATTATAGAAAGTGCAACTTACTGTGCAGCGCTTGTATTTGCTGCAATGTAAATAGGCCTATATACCACGTGAAAGCTTTGAGGAGTGTATTTGCGTACTTTGTTCAATGCATTTGAATGCATTGTAATAGCTATAGTTATATGCCATGCAGAGAGAACAGAATCACGCCAAGCAGCGGGTGGACGAATACCGTAGACATATAGACGCAGTATTGTTAGCAGCAGAGCACAATATCAGTAGAGTCCTAGACAGTAATATCATACTATGTCATACCATGCTGTACTTAGCATATATAGTCACACATTATTGAGTTTAAACAGTCAGTTCAGTCCTGAGTAGCCAGTGTTAAACATGCTGCTGTCTAGTATACCTACACATGTAGTACAAATATACATCACTGTAAGCTACAATAGTACTCTGCATTAATACATTAATACTCTAGCATTAATACAAAAATGTATGCTTAATATATATATATATATATATATATATATATACATATATATATAA
>JAUTBV010081199.1:0-19197 GCA_032361325.1 Lepetodrilus fucensis
ACAAGTGCTGAAAAAGACTGACAAATGTTGTATTTATTACTGAGAAACCATTAGTGGGGTTGTCAGGTCTGCTTCTCTATAGTTGAGAATAGTAGCTCACATATCTGTGGAAGCACGGGATGCACTGTCTATTTCTATTTCGATACTTACTTCTAAAACACGTACAACTATCTAGTCGTTATTCTTGGATGAACTCCAACAGTTACCATGACACAGTTGCTGCAGGTGTCCTCCCCACACTAAACAGCTCAGTTAACTACATGACTGAAATACCATGGAAACTATGATACTCATGTAACATGCTCACTCAAGATGCATTGAGCAAATATGATATGCTATGATTTGTCTATGTGAATACTGTGCTGGACATGGTGAGGTTTCAGCAGGCGTATTAGTTACAGAATGTATTCAGAGGCATTCCTCGTAGGTTTGGTTCATTAATAATATCACTTCAGCGTGATTCCCTTGTGCTAATTGATTTTCATCTGTTGTTAGCATTAGCAAATGTTGTCAAAGATCAAGGATACCTTTTTTAGTCGTAAAGCAATCCATTTGATCAAAGGGGTTCCTGATTCTCATTATTGCCGAGCATGTCTCTACATAGGGGTAGATTTACACGCTCGATAGTGGAGTAAAATTCAATGTAACTTGCCCGTTCTCAAAGCAACTTGTTTGTCTTTCATCGTCTGTGGTAACGTATTTGAAGCTGTTTGTCTTCCACCTTTTTGTCCCCAGTTTATGTAAGTCAATGTGCCCGCTCTGTTTGTTCACAAAGGGGTAGGATGTAGTTTTTAATAAACATGTTTGATTGTGAAAGTTCTGGATGGCTTTAAGCTTGAGAAGTTTAAATGGTTTCAGGCAAGAATTTAATAAACTAACAAAGTTTTAATTGCAATTTTTGAACTGTCAAAGAGAATTTATACAGATGTAGATGTGTTCACTGTAGGCATCTCAACTTTGTAGACTGTCGTAGAGCACACAGGTCTGCATCTGATTGACGTTGGCCACCCAATTAGCTCTGCCTGTTACTGTCTGTCTGTCTGTCTGCAGGCCAGACAGTTGAGTTTGTAAATATAGAAAACAATTTTCTCAGTGAATGACAACATAAAAAAAGTTAGTACTGGTAATGTCCAGCATATCACGTGCACACCCTTTGACAATACGGTTTGTCTTTCTTGATCTGCCCAGTAATTCAGTTATGTAAATGTCTGTCTCCTGATGTAACCATATCCTAATAGTAACATGACCTTTGATTATTAATGTCAATTGGACATTTGAAATACTGTAATTGGAATTCCCATCATGGTAGCCATTACCCACATAGAACATGAAACATTTCCACATACCGGTACGTTTATGTTAAATGCAACAATGAATCTCAAGCCTACAGTAGATTTGCAAATTGTATAGTCTAGAAAGTATTATTATTTTCCGTTCACTGTTTCCAAGACAAGTCAAAGCTGAGGGACAAATATTTATTTGCTCTTTTTAAATGTAGTCATTATCTCAACCAGCTATTATTTAACAGGATAGGATCTATTAAATATACTGGACTTACTTGGTATACTGGCTGTATATTCTGCCTTATTTAATAAATGGCTGAACACGCAAGTGTGAACATGCGGTGTAATATTGAAGTGTAATATTTTGGGGTACCTACTGCAGCTAGATCATTGCATTATCACTTCTGAGTAGGAAATGTTTTTATGAATTGTATTAGCAAATAGTTTTCACAGTGTGCTCGTCACATTACTTTGTACTGGTGTTTTTTTTGGAGTGATTATCATAACATCATTAGATGGCATTCTTAGTAATAAGTCAGTCATCCCTATTGGAACAGTTAGTGATAATGATAATGGTATTAACCAATGTGTTTCTTTAGTCACACTATCATGTCATTAACATTCAGTGTTTTAACAGGCCTGTGTGTTCTTTGTATATACATTATATATGTAAATGATTATTGAATCGCCAAATTGTTATCTATGGTAATTAGAATGGCTTTTTTTCCAAGGTCATTGCCACCAGTCCTTTCATTTATGAATAAATTTAATAGTATTTGACAAGATAAGTTGGTTGTTTATGCCTGTTCAACTATTTCACAGGGTGAGTGAGTGATTATGGAGTTTAACGTCGCTGTGGGAATATTTCACCAATTTACAATGACCACTGGGTGTTTCACGATTAATTCCAGATTGTTGTGTATGTCAAAAATCAAGATATACCCTATTACCAAAAATTGGGACTTTGTTTTTTTTTGCATACCAAAATTATTCAGCAATGATAGATTTCTTGTCCATGTTATTCCTACTAACAGCCTGTTTGTTTGTTTGCTTCGTCAGTCTCAGGATCTCCCTAGTTAAGAATGATCTGGATGGGTAAGTCGTCACGGAGAGATAGCTTTTGCCTGGAGCTTGGGATCACGTTTTATTTGCATGCTTGTTGTCATTACGTCTTCTGTTCATTTGTAATATAGTTTTTGTTTCATCCTATAGATTGATTATTGTTTGAATGACACATGTCTGTTATTAGATCTAGAATGTAATGTTATTATATTATTTATATTATTATTTGATATATGTTATTAATGCTAGTGTATTACTTATTTGTATATGATCACTGCGAATTATTTTATGTCAGTGACTCTTTTGGTAAGTAGCCAACTTCAATAAAAATAATGACAGTAAAAAAAACAGCATGTTGAAACATGACCACATTGATGAAGAACAATGTATTTAAATGTTACGCCACAATTTTATTTGATTGCCTATTCTGCTTTAAACTAAGTGCTTTTTCATCACTTGTCTGCCTCGTTTATATTCTGTATACATATTCATTGTCACAGCTTTTCATTATTTTTATATCCCACTACTCCGCATTGGCAACCTTTCACATTAAATTGTTTACCCCATCACTTTAATCTTCCAGAAGCACACTACATCGTCATTCAATCCAAACTTGTTTAAAACTATTCCCTCAGCTGTATTACAGTAGTATAGCATTAAAATCCTCCTACCGTTCAATTGTTTTATACTAGGTAACATAAAATATGTAAGTTGATTCATCTATGATGAAAAGCAAATTTTGTAAACTGTGATTTTTATTTCTGTTGATTATTTCATATCAAAACAGGTGGTATTGTTTATGACGTGGCGGAACTGTGACTGATATTGTTGTCATGTGTCCACTCTATGTTCTTCCCAGAGCATTCCACACAGTCATCCTTGGACGAATCGTCAAGAATAATATTTATCTTAATTCTCAAGAGGGAAGATTTGCGTTTGATGTCTGTTTGAAAATGTGCTGTTTGATTACTGTTTTGAAAACCTGATCATTTTCCAACAGACAGCTTTTATCACCGGTAATAAAACTGGCTTTGTAATTGAATTCGACAATGATAGTTCGTGTGACAGTTATTTCTCTTTGTTCCCACAATTTCATAAAAGATAATTTTATGACATGGACGCAATATCCCGATGTCCTCGTTAATGAATAAGTTTATGAAACATAACTAGATGGATGGATTGTTCATGGTGTATTGACTTGAACTGGCTTTACTGCTGCTCACAACCACTGCACCGTAGTCGTTCTATCACAGGATTAGGCTCTACATAATGTGTGGACATTAAAAGTGATTAGTTAATTGAAAATACCCCAATGTTAGAAGTACAGTATCATGCTTCATATTCAATGTCCTAAGCTCTTTGACCACTAACTGAAGTGTTGGCAGTATATATCATGGTAACACATCCAGTATGGTAACACATCCACTATGATAAGATAAGAGTAAAATAAATAGTAGCATTACCCATGTATGCTTGTGTGCTTTTATTAGTGTAACATTCGATGGAGGATATTGTAATATGTGTGGTTAGCAGCTAGCTACCTTTGATACATCTTTCCTATTCTGTTTGGGGTTTGGTATAATTTTATTACCATAGTATTAATATATAGCTTTAGGAAAATGTATTTGAGTGTTGGGTTATTAACATTATTATTATCATCATTATTATTGTTGTTATTATTATTATTACATTATTATTATTATTGTTATTATTATTATTTATTACTATTACAGTATTCAAACAACTCTATTAGTATTGTATTTTGTTCAGTGCCATTGAGTAGCTGGTCTAGATCCTAGGCAATATATTAATTACTTATTATTATTATTATTATTATTATTATTATTATTATTCAAACTGATGCCTAAGTTTATTTGCTGCAGGTTTGATGACCAAAGTCAGCTGGAAGCCATTATTGTGATGGAAGAATTCTGCAAAGAGTTGTCAGCCATTGCATTCGTCAAGCATCATGCTGCTGTGACACGACCTTGACCCCTTCAATCCTGACATTTAACTCATGAAACTGGGAAAAGGACGTAACACGTCCATGTCCCACGTGAACCTGTCTCTACACATAACGTGGGGAGATTGTGGGCAACGTGGGGAGATTGTGGGCAACGTGGGGAGGTGTGGGCAGCGCTGACATGGTCATCTGATTGCTGGAGTCTGCAGTCTAAGTGATGCCTGACAATTGAATTGAAATTGGAAATATGTTATTGTGTGACAACAGGACTGTTGACCTCGTGGGTGAAGGTTTCCATATGTCTGCACTATCATCATTTTACTACTTAGGACTTTTGTGAAGTCTTCCCAACCACAGAATATGGCTGACAACTCGTCCTTTCTTTGATTATATGTTAACACTTTGTAAAATTTGATGATTTGTTTGGGTAGGAATATTTTTAAGACTAACTTGGATGCAGAGTAATGTGACTTCACTATGGTATGCCGCAAGATAGTGTATGGAACTCAGGAAATCACAATGACCACAATTTCATTGCAACCGGAACATTTCATCATTTAATAATGGCATGTATCATCATCACCTGTCGGCAGAATCACAGCACATTGTCACTATTGATACACCACAGTGGCACCACATTAACACCACAGTGTCACTATCCCAACACCACAACCATAAATAAATGTCACCATTAAAAAGCACCACAATGTCACCACAATATGCAAATACAATGACACCGCAAGTTCAGGTTCTTCAATACTTATGTCATCGCATCATCACCTGAACCACACATTGCCTGCCAGTGTCACATTGTCTAAGGTTTCTCTTGGCCATGACATCCCTGATGACAGGTGAAATGGTCTGGATATCCCTAGCAGCATGTAATACACTCACAATATCACTGCTAGGACATGAGATGGTCACACATGCTATCCTTGTTAGGATGTGCCGGCCAGAGGATTCCATCTCCCTGACTGACTGACTAACTGCTTGCATCAATCTGTCAGCTGGCTGCCATTGTTACACAAGTGCACAAATGGTAATGACTTGCGAGTCTGGGTGATTTAGCTGCACCATTAACAGCTCAATTTACAAGAATCCCAGGTGGCAAGTTCTTGTTTATTAGGAGGCAGGTGTCCAGGGGGTGCTCTAACTGCCAATAATGCCCATCAACCCAAACAATGTCTTCAGAGTTAGCTGGAAGTGTTATTTGCAGTTTTCTTTAGTTAACAGTAACCTCAGCCAGAATTGAGATGATGAATCAGGATGTTTTTAACTGCAAGAACTTCCCCATTAATCTTGTATACGATGCAGCTGATCTCTGTACAAGATCATGCACTTTTCATAAAACTATACTTATGGTGATGAAAGCATGGACCATGAATGCATTTAATGCAAAAACAAACATGAATAAGGAAATTAACACTATGCGCAGGAAATGTCGATCTTTTAAGAAATTTAAGTTATTGATGTATTTAAAGAGCCTTTGATGGGACACTATCTGAAACTGTAAGTTCTTTGTGTTCTAATGTATATGGCATTAACACCCATCTTAATGTGACAGTTATTGCTGATAAATCTATATAAATGTTGCTATATTTAATATCCTTAGTGACATTGACTCTCAATGTCATTTGAAATCTTTTATGAAGAAACATTGGGATTTGTAAGGTTTTCACGTAAGTTGTATTGAGATACTGCAGCTGTATTGTTAGCATCGACTGCTTCATACATGTGTACGACTCTTCTATAATTGTGGCGATTCCCGTGGATGTCAATAACAGCCTATAGGTAATAAGATATTAATGTCTAAGCATATCCACTGAAACCAGGAATTATTTCTTGCAGTGTCATAATATGAAACAATTATTACAATATTTTGTTGAATGAGTTAGAGACTTTCTACTATCTACTTTCAAAAATTTTCATTGTAACAGATTTAAACGCTATTCATGTTAACGTACAGTTTTTTAACTACATGTTGAAGTCAAAATATGATTCCAATTTATGTGACTTGCTTGAAGAACATGCACTATGACCATGGCAACTATGTTCTCTTTATGATATCCTGATGAACGGTGATGTACATGACACTGGTATACATGTAGCAGTTCAACATGTTTATGGAATATTTAAGTTGTTGAAATGTTCATGTTACAATATGTTATGTTTGAGAGCGTGTTACTGTCCTCTGTGTTCTGTCCTCTTGTGTTCTGTCCTCTGTGTTCTGACCTCTGTGTTCTGTACTCTGTGTTCTGTACTCTGTGTTCTGTCCTCTGTGTTCTGTACTCTGTGTTCTGTCCTCTGTGTTTTGTCCTTGTGTTCTGAGCTCTGTGTTCTGTCCTCTGTGTTCTGACCTCTGTGTTCTGTACTCTTGTGTTCTGTCCTCTGTGT
The DNA here is from genome assembly GCA_032361325.1 of Lepetodrilus fucensis. Lineage (NCBI taxonomy): Eukaryota > Metazoa > Mollusca > Gastropoda > Lepetellida > Lepetodrilidae > Lepetodrilus > Lepetodrilus fucensis. The sequence goes on from JAUTBV010081199.1 coordinate 6,703, forward strand.
TCCCCAAGTCTTCCAACGTCTATTTCCACACATCAGTAGCAATTTCCTACTGGTAATTAGCAAAACATGATTGGTCTTAACTTGTTCTGTATGTCTGTGTGTTACGTAATTGTGCATCCCTCTATCATGCTGGTCACTTACGTTACCAAAGACGAATCCAGAGCAAACAACCATATACAGTAGACCTCGCATATAACGGGCTCGTTGGACAGGATATTTTTGTCCGTTATATGCATCGTCCGTTATATGCATATGCCGTAATTAGCGTTAGACGGGACCGGGACTTCAGATTCAGTCCGTTATAGGCGAGTGTCCGGTTTATCCGAGGCCGTTATATGCAAGGTCTACTGTATATGACACTATTTTATCTTGCCCAGTTACCTCCATCAAGGAGAGTAATACTTCCAGCCAGTATTCCAATAAATTAATCATATCAGAGTTTAGCACAAGGTTTGAAACTTGCTAAGAAGAGTTATACATTGGCACACAAGAATGCGAGTCGGCCACATCATACATTCATTCGGTTATAAAATTGTACAACTCTTCGACTTTATTTGCTCGTTTTTGCCCGACTTTTTCGAATTGTGTCGTTGTCTGCCCTTTCCTTGAGGTCGCCCTTGAGTCACCACTGCCTGCTCTATCCCGCTTCCACTCCCAGGATACACTGTGTGAATGTGAGGCATGACCTGACCAGATGCCGATACTTGTGGAGGATCATCCTCTTTGCCTGGTTCCACGTACTTCTCAGACTCCACGTCCTCGGGGACCATCGGCAGCGGCTTGAACAGTTTGGTTTTAATGTCAAGGTCTTCAATTTCGCCTCCGTCTGCTTGAACCCTGTTCTCAAGGTCGATCAATTCCTTGGCTTCCTTCAGCAGGATGTCGACTGCTTGTTTGGTGAATGGATGCGAGTGGATGACCGTTGCTGTGAAATCCAGTTGTACTTGGTTAACTGAAAGGAAAATACATTCCAAGTGTATATTCCAAATGTACAAATGAGAGCAGAAATGGCATGGAATGTTTTAGCCTTTTTGATATTGGAGACCAAGAGATGCCCCATATTACATATAGATATTAGTCTAACTCCGATTAATGTTTGCAAATTACATCCAAAACATATTCATACAATTGATAAACATAATTAAATATACCTGAATTACCAACTTACCACCAGATGGCATGATGACAAGAGTATATTAGAAGGCACTTACCACCAGGTGGTATGATGACCAGAGCGTAGAAGCTACTTACCACCTGGTGGCATGATAACAAGAGGGAGGAATTAAGCTACTTACAACCGGGTAGCACAATGACAAAAAGATAGAAGCTACTTACCACCAGGTGGCATGATGACGAGAGGGTAGAAGCCGCCGGGTGGCTGGTAGATGACACGTGTGAGGACCATGCTGCGGTTGACGGTCAGGTAGCAGATGACCAGCTGCTCTTCACCGTCATCCTCTGTGTTGTCCACATACAGCAGACCCCAGCCCACCAGGTCCCCGTTCTTCACCACGTCATGAGCTGCAGTACATAGGAAGCTGCGTTATAGTAGGCAATGTATTCATTGTACAGCATGTATAGGGCAAGACTTGTATGGGGCGAGACTTATATAGGGCGAGACTTGTATAGGGCGAGACTTGTATAGGGCGTGACTTGTATTGCACGAGACTTGTATAGGGCGAGACTTACATAGAACTTCAATTAATATCTAAAAGCACATGTACATAAGAAAATTTATAGGATAGAATAATACATTACAAGCTGAAGGGTGGATCAAACATAATACAATCTTAAAATAAAGGCTGAATCACAAATAAATATTTTAAAAGTGAGAAATATACCACGACATCCATGCCTAGGGCCCCCTAACATAGAACAGAATCCTCTTATTAGACTAGTCATCATGTCAGAATAGAGTAGATACCACCATGCAAAATTAAAATAAAAAAATCTTATGTCGGATTAGGCACAGACACTGCTCTTCAGGGCATTGCCAATCTCACCTTCACCGGTGGCCCAGAAGCGCAGGAAGTCCTGCTTGAAGTTGGACTGCGGGGGCGGGTCGAATGGACTGGCGGTGGACAGAGCAATGGCTGGGGGTGGGTGAGAGTCGTCAAAGTCCTCCACGATCTTAATCTCAAAATGGTTGTAGCCTGGAGATAGGAATAAACCATTCATGGCTTATGTAGCTCATTGGAGACTATTGTACACTAATTGTCATCATTTACAGTATATCAACACTATTGCTAGTCGCCATGGCTGCGTTTCATGAAATTTATGCTTTTCATGCGTTTCATGAAATTTCATGAAATTTACGCTGGACGTATATCAGGACGTAAAGTACAGAGAACATGCAAATCTGTGCATGCAGTCTGGCGTAAATTTACACCCCTTTCGTGAAACGCAGCCCATATCATGAAGCTCTCGTATCCACAAAGAGACAATAGCTTTCTCATATCCAACGTCCTTGTTGATCACTACAAGTGTGTGTAGCCTGATATGATACAAGATTTTTCTACTGGTTTCAACCAAAGGTGTAACCCATGCTTGCCAAGACCACTAGGAGCATCTTCTATCTCAGATCAGCATGGTCCTCTGCTACAAGTGCAATGGTCTCTTCATGGACATGAGGCCATCATGAAATGGTGCCATGAACATTACCACAAAACAATTAATTCTTGTAATAGTAGACAAGGCAATAATGTAATTGCCGTTGCAATAAGCTTAAAGTGACTCATACACCAAAATCAAACTTGTACAGCTGATGATCCTGCACCACATAGTGTGATTGATTCCTTCCAAATGACCTGCTATCGATAAATATGCTCATCTTAAGTCGTTTATTTACATAGCCTGTTAGGTGAACAGGACAATGCAATGTTGACATGTGACTTCATCAATGTTGCGCCATGTGCGAGAAACCCATGCAATCTGTGCAGAGAAACCTGTTATGAGTATGCCATGTGCGAGAAACCCGTGCAATCCGCCAAGTAAAATAGCGTATTTCAATGGCTTTTCGTGCATTTTCATTCCTGAAAGCTTAGATTCTTGCAAATATTGTCCAATATATTACATATGACCATTAATAAAAAATGGGCATAGGTGAAATCCCCCAAGTGTATGAGTCGCTTTAAGTATTCATCCATAACCATACATACATTTATTTCAATGGCTTACCTCTATTGAGACTGTATGGCGCCTGGATGGCGACAGGTGACACGTGATCTCTGATGGTCACTATGCTGGAGGTTGGACTGGCATACGACCCCGCGGGAAGACACCACTGCTCAGCATTTGTCTACAACATCAGTGAGACGAGACTGCATGTAAATATCTATATATAAGATTAACGAGAGAAGATTAAATGGAAATACATAGCTATTTCATAGGAAGAGTGATATGACAGAAGATTGTAGTTTTAACTTCAAGTCATAACATACTGATATATCGATTAAAAAAAGACAAAACAGTCGACCCACTCCAATCTTACAATGAATAGGTAAGTGTGATATTTGCTTATCTATGTGTCACATATGATCAGTGTTCGAAATAGAGTCCGTCCGCACACCTGCAACGGATTATTGATAGCGAGGACGGGTAACGTTTTATCCTTGCACGCCCGCATGTCGTGTTTCTTTTTGTTCGATGTATATCATCGATCACTGGCCAACATGTATGAGGACGGGTAACTTCTCAGACTTACCAGTCCTCATAGCTGGCAGTGAAATTGCTGGAGTTTTATACACTGATGTGATCGCTGATAAAATTATCACATACATTTTAACTGGATGAGATTATCTTGCTGGACGGCCATTGACATGAAATCTACGACTGATCAGAGAAGGTCACAAACTAAACTCACTACACTGAAGTTGTTATTGTAGAGTATCTGTGTCTGCCATGTGACATCAATCGCCACTTCGTAACCATTGCCGCACAATGCAATGGTGGGCATAAACTCGGACTTGTCTGTCTGGGTGTGGTAGCGTGTTCCAATAGCTTGTGAGTTTTTGCAGAAGAGACACACAGACATCTCTTTTGCAAATGATGAAATCTCCATAGAAACAGTGTCGCCTTCAAATGGAAATAATTACAAAAAATCTTAATTTCAGAATATGAAACTTTCATACAAGATTCCAACCAATAAAAATGTCCTGGAAAGTGGAATATGGTTGCTAAATGTATTTTACCAAGTCTGTGATACATCTAACTACATGGGTTACATTGTGATCAAATCTAAAGTTGATAATAGCTGCATTGTAAATGGCCACTTACAGCAATGATCCTGGCAATGGTAGTTTTCAGCCAATAGAAATGAAAGCAGTTGAGAACAATACACACCTGCACAGAAGCGTTCTCCAGCCATGTTGCCCTGGTTCTTCTCGTTTGCATACAGGCGACCATCGCGCGACACCCAGCCCACCGACCCTGACACTTTCCCTGGCAGTTTACTGAGGGGGTGTCGCACCCCAGCCACACCAAACGACACAACCGAGTCCTCATCTGTACATGAATGAGGAGGATTTTCTTAATTTGTTGCAATACACTGAATATAATATAGCTGTATTCATATTATGACAAATTCCACTTAATTAATAGAAAAGATGTTGTGAAATCGCATTGGAAATGTAACTTCCTTGAACACTGATGCCAGGTTTTCTGGGACAATTAAAACCCAGGAATTCTGTCTCACAAGTGCGATGCTATTACCACTGTGCTATGACCCACCTAATCAGGCATTCATTGGAAATGGGAACTGAACAGATTGAAAATAAGGTTGTTGTATGCTTAAGAAGGTTCTACTCACTGAGTGTGCGTACTTCTATGACGTAGCACCTGTTGATAGTGTTGAGTGGTCTCAGGAGCTGGATCACGTGGATGCCCTTGGCTTCAGCCGGCAGTCGGATCTGGCTGTACTTTTCCATGTTCAGGATCTGGATCGCCTCCGACTTCCGGAACATCGACAGGATGATTTCTGAAGTTTACGGTACAAGTCTAGCTCTCGGTAACAATCAGGCTCTGAGATTACAAAACATTTTGAGTACAATAATAGTAAATAATATTGGTACTCAAATAAGTTTCATAACCTTAGGGTAAGGTATTCTCCTTAAATATCCAGTCTTCACAAAATTAATAACGACAAATCTACAAATAAGGCAAATATATTCATTATTTTAACTTTCAAATTTCTTGATGTACAATATACAATTTTCAAATATTAAAAATACCGAAATGTTTGAATTATTTGGAGTCAAAGTATTGACTGTAGAAGTCTGTTTGACTCATGTACGTTGCCTACCAGAGTTGAGAGCAGCAGATGCAATGTTGTTCCTGGCTTCATCCATCAGTCGTAGGTAAGCATTGTCTAGCTTGTCGCTCACCGCCGGCATCGGGTTTGATTCAACGTCCACTGTCACCATGGAGGCTGAGAACAGGAAGATCACTGTTTGTACAGGAATATGACACAGGACTGACACAGGACTGACACAGGACTGACAGAGGCCATGGACACAGGTCATGGACACAGGTCATGGACATAGGTCAAGGACACAGATCATGAACACAGGTCATGGACACAGGTCATGGATACAGGTCATGGTCACAGGTCATGGACACAGGTCATGGACACAGGTCATGGACACAGGTCATGGACACAGGTCGTGGACACAGGTCATGGACACAGGTAAAGGGCAGGTTATGGACACAGGTCAAATACACAGGTCAAGGTCACAGGTCATGGACACAGGTCATGGATAGTTTGGGATTTGACGTATTAGTGAACTCCTCCAGTTCAGTACACAGGACCCGCAATGCCTAGAACTTACCCATCACATCCCTATCTATTTATCCCAGCACTGAAAGTTTTCAGTGAATGCAGTTCATACTACTGAGGTACAGAAATGTTTATGCTCGTATGTTTCTTGTCATGATCTCAGGTACCCCTCAGTGTGGCCCCTGCATCCTGTCTCACCTTGTCTGTACAGCACAACCACTGGGTAGAATCCTCCCGGCGGCTGTATCATCATCTGGTAGTGACCGATCCGAGTGTCCAGGGACACGTAGCACAACACCAGCTGCTCTGCCTTGCAGTTGAAGTCCGCCCGGTCCCGAGTCGTTGGGCTGTAGTGTATGCCCCATCCAATGTGCTGGCCAACCCCGACCTTACAATCTGCTCACAGGGGAAAACATTGGATTCGTGAGACCAATCATCAGGAAAGCGAAAAGGGAAGTTGAAACCAACATCTTGTATTTCAAAGAATTTCTATCCCATAAACCAGTTCATTGTCAGAAACTATGCCCTAAAATGTGCTATATAATTAATGTAAGCAAGAATAAGAATAAGAATAATAATAATAATAATAATAATAATAATACCATATTAATAATGTATCAGATCCACTCTCCACCAACCTAATGAATGCTCAATGAACTTCAGCATGAACCAAGCCTTATTAAAAATTAATATTCAACCAAATTGCCTTCTTGGACACATACATTTTGCTTTATATTGATTCAACAATTAATAATTTCCAAATGTCTACATGCTCCACGTACTCTTCAATAACTTGCAGATGTATTGGAAGAGGATTGTCACCAAAATGTTCAACCCATTCCAAAATTTGAATAGAAAGATTCCCTACAATTTTGTATCTATTGGCCCTTACTTTTTTTGGTCGAGTACCATTTTATAAATTCCTATTTTTATATTTGAAAGCATGTACATTTAGTATAAGGCAGATATAAACAATGTCTCAATAATCTGCAGTTCTCCACGAGATGAAGCTAATAAAGCAGCGTGACACTCACTGTTGCCATTGGCGTGCCACATGAGGAAGTCTGAAGACAAACTGCAGACCGGTGTGGGCTTCAATGGACTGCACGTCGCCAAGGTGATGCCTGGTCCCCGTCCTTCTGGCGACGTCTCCTGGACGATGACCTCAAAATGCTGCTGACCTGGCAGAGAACAACAATTCTACTGTGACAGGGATAGAACTTTACCTTTCAAAGCTACTAGCTGAATAATGATTCAAATAACAAATTTGTTACAAAACATTAAATTTCTGCTCTTCCTTAGGATACCTTTAACTTCGTGAGAAAGGGTTCGGGGGCTAGCGGGCTAGTGTTAAGATCGATCCCTGCTGTGAGACATAATTACATGGAAGACTGTGGATGAAGAATGCACAGCAGTAATGAAAAATTGCTCCTCATCAGGATTCCTTGAATTATTACCATTACACATTAGTCCCGACAATAAAAATAAATTCACCAAGTTTTTGGTGCTTCATAAATCCTGGCTTGTCTCACCTGTCCTGAGTGGTCGTGGGCTCTGTACTATGTGTGGTTCTCCTGCCCCTTTGTCCACGGAGAAGACGTTGGAGACCGCGGAGTACTGCACCACACTGGGCCGGATCCACTGCAGCATGTTCACCTGAAACACCAGCAACCCAGGACTCAAATCTAGCTGCTTTTTTTATCTTATTTCTTTTTTAAATTGGGGATTAGAGTCGCTTTCTAGAGGAAACTTGCAACATCCGTAGCACTGAATGTTGCAGTAAACCTGCGAGCACCGTCTGGTACTGATAAGACCAAGTATGATAACTGCATCGCCACTGTACAGACAGTGCATCCTATCAATATCGCGTCAGAAAGGTAACATTGATGCCGGGCCTCCAGGGCAGGATTTGAACCTGGAACCTTTGGTTCCAAAGTTAAGGTTCCAAAGTCAAAATGTTCTACCACTGCGCTACATCTCGCCCCAAATTAACTGCTGCTCACTCTCAACATCAGGGGCTGCCACAACAAACCAAGCACATTTTTTACTGAATGATCGTAGCACTACCAAAGTTACGACTCTAGTAGAGGCAGTGTTCAAATTTAGAGGTGGTCCGGGGGCATTTTAAAATCTGCAATGTTAAATGTACCTGTGTGACCCCCTGCAACATTACAGATATGACTTCCTTATTATTTTCTTAATTTAGAACACTGAGAGGTATCTGTGGAACAGGTCCCGTAACTGAATCTAGCTGCTGCCCAAACTGCATCCTCGAAAATCCAGGCCATTATGACTACACTAACCTCCGTCAAATATCCTGGGATCACTGTCTATATAGAACTGTTTTTCGACATTCGACTGCTACGTGGGGGGTTATGTTCTCTAAATATATCGACCAATCCAATCTAGGCGGCGATAACTCTGAATCACAATATTATAGAGCACACGTAACCCCCACACAACAGTCACGTGTCTAGTGGGATTGGTTGATATAAATATAATGTATTCATATATTCATTCTAGCGCTTCATCGTCCAAAACGGAGTACTATATAGGCAGTGATCCCAGGGTATTTGACGGAGGTTAGTGTAGTCATAATTGCCTGTGTTTTCGAGGATGCCCAAACTGCTGCATATCCTGACACAGTGTGATGAAGATAATTTAGGATGGATTCATGATTTTGAAATTGAAGGAGGTTGATTCTAAATTTGATTAATTTTATTGGCAGTCTCCAGTATTCTAAGACAGGCAACTGACCTCTGAGAACTCAGGAACACTAAGAACTGCCTCTGGCCACATGATGTCCAGGTGGATGGGTCCGTTCTCCAGAGACACGGTGGGCAGGAACATGTCATGGTCTGCCTCAAATAAATACCTGCAGAGCAAAACAATCACATAATGACATTACATTGCAGAGCAAAACAATCACATAATGACATTCCAGATTTCTTCTAAATTTGATTGTCTCTAAACATCCAATTAGAAATACTTCAAATTCACTATATTTCTGTTTGGGTTTTGAAAAACATAAAAATGAAATCTTCTTTGTAGTATTGAAGAGATTTATAATACCTGGTAGCGATAGGTTGTCCATTTCTGAGAAACATGACCGTGGACATTGATGCCCCAAAATATGTCACCACCACACCAAAGGCATCACCTGTAAACAGACGAGTATAAATCAATATTAACAAGCCTTGATCAAAACCATGTGTCAACCATTTTTAACCTCAGATCACTATCATTATCAAAGCAATGTGTTGATATGATGTCGGTAAATGATGCTTTTAACATATCTAGTGAGACCCATATATTTTCGAATAAATAGATTCCATGTCTGTCCACAAACGGATACTAATTTAATGCGACCTCTAGATTTTAGACGTAAATGCGACACCAATAAAATACAAACAGCCATGTCTCCATACATGCTTTCCTCCAAGTCTTACCTTTAACGCGCAGCAATTAAATGCGACAATACGGCGGTCGCATTAATTTCATGATTTACAGTGCTCCAAATTTAATTCCTTTTACGTAACCATAAGGCTGCTTGCTACCTTAACTTGATACAGAGTATTTGCTACTATTTAACATTATTATTATATTATCACCTATTTCTAGTGGTTCCCCTTCTGTGTTAGCAGTGCCATTATGAGATGTATAGCACCTCCCAGTGTCGCTGTGGTAACCCACAGAATTATTCCAGTTCCCAGGCCGGGCATCTTCAGCTATATCGGGGCCAGCAATGCCAAGAGTTATCTTGCTTGTGGGTTCTGAAAATTAACAAATAATTCCAATAATCTATTCTAAATTAAATCAAGAAGTTGTGCAAGTTTGTAATTGTATTTAATTTTACACTGTACTATTGACATGTTTATGGTAGGAGACAAACCTGTAGTAATTGTGTACTCAGTAAGACCCACAAGCTACAGTTTGTACAGACAAAGAAAAATAATATGGCAAATAATGTACATATTATTTATAAAGACAGTACATCTAAATTATTATCATGTTTTGAAAATGCACTTAATAAATATCCATTATTGTTAATATTATATTTTTATTATTATTAATATTATTATTATTATTATTATTATTATTATTATTATTATTATTATTATTATTATTATTATTATTATTATTATTATTATTTAATATTACATTTGAATCTATACATTACATTGCTTAGATATTAAGATATCAATTAAGAAATCAGTGATGATACATGTTGTTACTGTAGAGCTTATACAGGTATATGCATCAGAAATATGATTCTGCAATTGTCTGTCGTACCTAATGCTCTGATCCGAGCGAAGAAGTACGGGTGTTGTGGTGTGAGTGGCTTGAGGTACTGCAAGAAGTTGCATGTTTCAGAGAACTGTTTGAGCTGGACACTGCAGATATTTCCTGGTTGGGGCGCCACATCGTTGAACACAATATCCCCGGCACGACGGAACCATGACATTATGCGATCAAGGGCTGAAAATATTAAATTTATTTCAATTTGAATGCACGGTATTTATTCATTATTATTTTTAGAATATTTTGTTCAGAGGTAATAGGTAACACCAAGATACATTCCATTGAGTTCATGTGATTATGATGCTAAACATGCCTGCGAGCAGACAATGCCACTGTCATGTTTTTTAGAGCTTGCAAAGCTCACAGGCACATTTTCTAATGTTTCACATCATTCGACTGCATACTTATGTTTGCTGGTTATATTTATACCAATTCTGTGTGATATAACGGGGCGAGTGTCAGGCGTTAAATAAGTCTGACAAGTGGCTTGATTCTTGAGTTTTGGAAGAGGAAGTAGTGTTTTAGTAAGTAGCACAAAAGCAGGTTTACCCTTAAAAAGGGACACTATGACATAGTCTACGTACACGGTATAAAATGTAGCTATATACAGTATGAGCTTGTGCACTTTTTAATGAGATGTAACAAATTCTCAAATTAATAATTGCAAGCTCTAAAACATATGACAATAGTAATAGGATAAAAGCAGGGTTACCCCTAGTTCGAGATTCCACTAACGTTACCTGCTGGACATATGAGACTTTTTATATATGTATATCCAGGGTAACGTTAGAGGGCTTATGATTAAATAAATACCCTTTACTATTTGAAATGTCATTTATTTGAGTTTACAAAACCATCGTCTGCATGACCAGCTGTAGTTTCTGTAATATGACAAGTTTCTGCCACGTGACAAGTTGACCCTGATGTCACGGGTTTCTGCGTATTTCGCAAGCGCCGCGATATTTGACCACGTGACCGAAACGCCATTGCGTAGTGATAAATCATGGATATTTTAAAGACAAACTTCTCGGGAAGATAACATGGATGGATATGTACATCTGTTAATATGATGGGTGTTTTATAACTAAAACATTATCCAAGAACACATTACTATATGGTGAGTGAGTCGATTCCAAGTGCGTTTCATTTCTACGAATGTTTGTTTCTTCCTCTACCTCCGGGTAGAGGGAATATATCATAAGTTATAAGTCATAGATGCCCTCTAACGTTACCCTGGATATACATATATAAAAAGGTCTCACATGTCCAGCAGGTAATGTTAGAGGAATCTCGAACTATAGGTAGAATAGATAGCAAAATAGTAAACTGGGCATCTTATAGCTACAGATCTGCAGCTATAGTGCCACCTTAAAAATAATAAGAAAAATATGAAAACATGACCAGCATCTTTAGATTAGGTCAACAAGCCTACATCTGTACATTTGTAACCACAATTACGCTACATTCTATTAATAAACTACTGATGTGCTTGGAGTGCAAATACAGAACATGTCTTCCTGTCTATACCTGTCACCAGCTGTTTACAGGTAAAACAAGTTTGACTAAAGTCTTAAATGTGGTCGTCATTTGTCAAGGTCAGGTCGAAAATTCCTCGTCTCTGGCCAAGAAGTGAAAAGGCGATTATATAATCAATGTCACACATCATACATAAGAGAAATTATAAGCATTGCACTTTTATAGTCTCATATGATTTACATTAATAACATATTTACCATTTTTATGTGTTTAAAGTTCGAAGGAAAACCGGCAAAGATCCACAAAGTCTTATGCAGAGATAATATGGAAGGTCAAGGACGTGCACCTGCTGGTAAAGATATGTCGATGTTCATTGGTGAATTGTAGCCAATGGTAAGTTTCAATATATTTGATGCATGAATATTAAACTGGTTCTCATGTCGGCTATTATTTTAATATCAACAGGAGCCCAGTCGAGGCTATACTCGTTTGCGACACGGGCTTGTGTTTACTTCCGTCAAATTTCTGTGAACTTCAGAAGTAAATTCAACAGTTCAAAACGTTTCGATAGATGTAGAAAGTCCTTGCTGATTAGATCTCATAGGTATGTACATTCCCTTCCAAGCTACCTAGCATACAAGGGCTGCGGTACTTCCGCCTGGGATGCATGCGACTTTCCACGCCAGTGTTATCTAAAAATTGGCAAAGCAAAATAAACAAATCACGGTCTACTAGATCTATACCCAATCTGACAACACTGTCGGTGTAAGCAACACTGTCTACACCGACAGTGTTGTCAGAGGGGATATAGTTGATCGTGATTGTTTTATTTTGTGTATTACTAAATTTGGGAATATCGCTTGCAACATGTATGGTCGGACATCCATATTTCGTTACCCTAAGCACAACTCGATGTTTAAAATATTACTTAAATAAGGCCCAAA